>JAUTDX010001489.1:0-72536 GCA_030844895.1 Ambrosia x helenae | reverse complement strand
CGACTAGGTTTCAGGCCTACCATCTTTGCACTTATGGAAATGCTTAAATGAATATATCAATTAACTAAAATAATTAACTTGAATCCAACCATGTTCAAATTCAACAGTTAACCGAATTAATGGAATCACATACCGGCCGTTTATGATATTATAAAAAAATATGAGTTATAGATTCAATTTTAACTTATAAAAAAACTTATTGACTATTGTCACCCTTAGGGGATGAGGGCACTAGTCGGCCATAATGGTTTGGCTACGATCAAAAGCTTCACCGATTGGTCACACTTAACCGATCGGCTACCGTTGTTTTTTTTTTCTGTGTTTTTTGACATGGTAAGGTGGGGTTGGTGGGGGCTCGGCAACGTAGCTGGGAGTGCCCCGACCACACTTATCTTCAATATACGTCATACTACCGAAATTATATTAATTTCTTAAGCCCTTATTTTCTCCTTGTTCATATGATTTCTTATTGTTGAAGTAATTTTAATTTTCATTTCAACAACACAAACATGTCTACATTACATGGGTCCAAGGGACAAAGTTATGCATAGAAAAGTTGCACATCTCCTCTAGAAAAATGTACTTTTGATACAGAGAAAGGTCAAAAAGATGGGACTTAAAGCATTGAAATGAAAATGGTTTTACCAAAAATGGGTACATTGAATGAAACTTTAGTTACCAAATATGTCTACGGATCTGGATACATGTTGTAAAGCTGCCCAAGAATCAAAGGACTTATTCTATATTCCTTCGGGAAACCCTCAAGGGTTGCCAACCTAAATTAGATGTATTCCTGTATTAACATTTATTTATTTGTTTATTTATTATTATTATTATTATAAATTGAAATTAATTTCAAGAAAAACTATATGATATTGGTTTACATCTAATAAGTTGTAAGGTTAAGCAAAAACGAAATTGTTGTACTTTATATTTTCATTAATGATTGGACAAATTGATGTCAATTGTAAATACAATTGGAATTGGGATCAGCTCGGGACGGGATCGGTATCATACTGATACCGATCTCGAAAATACCGAAACCGAAAATAGGCAAAAATCAATGCCAATCCCGATCCCGAATATACTGGTTCGGTATCGGTACCAATACTGATCGGGATCGGTATTTTCGGTATAATACCGAAATGAAAAGGGTTATAAACCTGCTGGGCTAGACTGGTTTGGTATTGGGTTAAGATTTATCACATAAGAGAACAGCTTAAGATTTATCGGAGCATGAAACTTAATGCTTATTTTCTCAATTAAATAAGGTCTTTGATGTTTCAGATCATGCAACTTAAGATTTATTACATAAGAGATAGCTTATTCTAAAAAAACGCTAAAGCTCTGTGATGTTTATGTGATAATGGGTGGAGCTTAATAATATAAAAATTCTTTTTTGCATGATTCCTTAAATGCAAGGTACATACATATTCATTAAATTGATGCAAAAGTTGAACTCATTGTGAACATGACACAATTGGTTGATTTAGTTTTTGTGTGTTATATGATTCTCTTCTAATGCTTATTCGTATATGATGTTATCTTACTCTGGTTATTTGTTGAAGCATAATCTTGAAATGATCCATAGACTTCGAAACTTTTATTGTATAATCTATTTCACTGAAGATTAGAAACTAATTAAAAAAGTAACCAATAATCATTTGTTATCGGTATTTCGTTATATTTTTCGGTATTTTCTTTCTTTTCGGCATACAATCGGCATCAACACCTGCGGTACGGTAGTCAGTATTATTTTCGGTATTGGTATTCGGTATTATTCTCGGTATTACCGACAAAATTCCGTCCCGATACCGTGTAGTACCGATCCCCAAAAAACCTAAAATGTAGATACCAATACCGATCCCGAAAGCCCTCGGTTCGGCATCAGTTCGGTACAGAATCGGTTCGGGACGGGATCGGTTTCGGTATTCAGGACTATTTGCTCATCCCTAATTATTGGAATGTATGTTAAAATTACCTCGTGTTGTCTATACCCAACCTTCTTCACTTAATGGTCTTCTTCCATTTCATCTTCTCCGTATCGTACATGATCAAAATTGTCATCGCACTAACCCTTCTCTAGTAAAGCATAATTTCTTCCCCTATCGAGACGATTATAACCAACAAGCACGATAATAAGTGTGTATGGAATATAAAATCTAAGTTGCAATGGTTGTGTTACGAGGTCAATTAGTTTCGAAGGAATGTTTATAAAACATGTTTTTCATACTTCAACCTGGATCAAACATTAGTCAATTAAAGTGTGATGCTAGATTTTATTTTTTATATATATTTCATTAAAATCTATATATTATATGTATATAAGGGAATGTTCAATAGAAAACTCATAGATAGAGAGAGAACTCGAGAGTTAATTTTCTATTTTTTTACTTAAATTTTGAGTTATGATTTTTTGTTTGAATTTTTTTTTTTTTTTGGTTGATTTAAGATTAACTTTCATATTTCCATTGACAAGAAAAGGCAAATTACATAAGGATAGTAGGTAGGCGGGCAACAAGCTGTGCCGCCACCCCTTTTTGAATAGAAAATCCAAATCTGCTAAAAACAAAACCCCGCCCTTGGGGGTGGAAAAGTTGCTATGCACTACTCGTTGAACCCGAGCCAAAAACCGCACCGCCTCCGGTGCCAAGGACCCGAACGTGTCGAAGGCCAAGGGAACGAAAACATGCTGATTATCCTCACATGCTTTAGCATGCTTTTCCACTTTCTTAGATTCAGCTCTCATGACCGTTTGAATTTAATTAGAAGTTCTTAAATTCTGACAATAAAATAAGTTTTCTATTAAACGATCAATGTGTATATACATGTATAACTCCTGACCTGGATATCCATAATGCCTTGTTGCCTTCGCTCCCCACTTGTTTTTTATTTTCTTTATTAAAAAGTTTCATCAACTTTGCGTTTCTCTTTTATTTTCTTGTTACGAGAAAACATAGAAGTAGTGGGCAGACGGCGGTGTGTGTTTCGAATAATGTTTATATTTATATATGGTCATGGCAATTTGATTAAAATAAACTAGTGGTTGGGAATATACGATGAAATTACATAGCTCAAATTTTCTTATGGTGATATGTGATTTATAAATTGTTGGTTTTGGTTTAGATCGGTTGACATAATAAAAATTAATTATTACAAAATACAAAACAAGAATTATCTTTGATATATCAAATTTTGAACAACTGTCACATGGACTCAAATTCGCATACACACATTACGGTCATCAAACTTGTGGATTTGCTTATCTATCACCGATTGACGTGTTCCTTTTGTTTGACTTATGTGGGTCTCATACATATCCAGCAACAATATAGCCACTTTGTATAGATTTTGAATTTCTTTCAAATCATTGAATCATTCTAACACATCAAAATAAGTTGAAATGAATGTTTAAAATAAACAAGGCTGGTTTAATTATAAGTTTTGGTTTTAACTTTTAAGAATGGATTAGACCCAAAATGGAAAGTCTACGAGGGATTATGTGCTCTAATCCTTACTATATAAGTAAAATGTGGAAATGTTAGCCTTATTTTCATCAACACTCTTCTTTATCAAGCTAGAGAGAGAAAGTGAGAATTTCAGAGAGAGTTTGTGATTTTGAAATCAAAGTCAAGGAATCCGTGATTTAAAGCTGGATCACGGTTTCTGGAATATTATAGTAAATCACAATACCAATCGGAATAAGAAACGGATAATAATCGGCATTTTATTATGAGTTTTTTGCTTAAAGTGGGCTTTTAGGATAAACTTTGGTTTTCTTCATAAAGATTGGATTTTAATGTGTTATGATGCCTTAAAAATCAAAAAACTTTGCTTCATGGAAGTTAGACAAACGTTTTGAACGTAAAATTTTACGATTTAGGCTAAAAACTGATCTGGTTGGGTAAATGGTTGAATTTGGCCACACAGGTCGAGAAGGTGGTCATACTCTAGTGTCGTGAGTCGGCGAAACACTTAGTATTGAGGGGAGAATAGTCAACGGCAAGTCCTAACGCAAGTTAGGAAATAGTTTGCTAATCGGCCTTGTCACAAGTGACGCTCATTGGTGACACTAGGGTGGCGACACAGCCAAGAGCCACCCTTGGACATATAGACTATGAGGCTAGGATCTTGTCACTAGCAACGTTGTTAGGCGACACTCTCAACGACACTCTCGGTGACACTAATGGTGACACTCATGGAGACACTCGGCGACATTCTTGGTAGCGTTGGTGACACTCTTAGCGTCACCAAATGGTTGCACTCTTGAAGTTGAGTATTAGAAAGTGATAGGTTTTCATGTGGTAATCCTCATATAGATTTCGTTACGTCTAATTGATAGTAAGCACGATAGCACACTGTTATTGACTCCGATTATGTGAGTTCTAGATGCCCATCTTTTATAGTTTTTACCATTTTTTGAGCTGATATGTATGCTTACATGAATGTTTACAAAAAACTGTTTCAATTAAAGGCACTAGTAAGTGGTTTCATATATGTTTTGATAAGGTAATGCATACGGAATATTGGTATCTACCATTAATGGTTTAAACGATTTTGCAAGGTTTTTCTTTAGGATATAATATCCGATTCAATAATGGTTTCAAATGATTAAATACTTTCACGAATATAAAAGGTTTACGAACGAAAGTACTTGACGGACACTTGTTTCATATCAGTCTTTGAGTGATGTTATGTGTCTAATAATATTTATTGTTTGACAATACGTTTTAATATTTATGGATCGCAGTTGTTCCACAATGATTGATAATAAGTTTTTTTTTGATCGGCAAATTACTTTCATTCATCACCCGAAATATATATTACATTGTACAAGCAAGCCACTAACACAATGTAAAACGCCCGTAAAATCACTTGTAGTTACTACTGTTACATCGACAGTACCTAACCCATATCATCAAAAATCGCGCATCTCTTCCACTCCATAATACGTTTAGTCGCCCTATGTTTGTACCCTATGAAAACCCAGAGATGCATTACTCCAATGGTACCGCCAATCGAATATACCGTATTCATCTTTTTGTGTTATCACCCCCGTTTGTATGATTGCTCTCCTCACCATTCCTCGCACATACTTGGCCTTGTTGAACTAGGTTTCTCCTAAGTCTAGTCCACTTTCTAGGAAGAGTCTCAATCTTTTGCTCTACTCCCCCCTTTGAACCAAAATAATAAGCTTCACCATTTTTAGCATTCTCCTTCGCTTGACCGTCGAGCCCCACATTTACTTTACCTAAGGCGTTCAGGCCCACATAGGGGTTCCTACCTGTTGCCAAAGTTTCATTTGCACCATGTATCCCCGTACCCACCTTTTGAATCAAGTTTGCCATGCTATCTTTGAAAACTCCATCAGCGTCTTCATCATACATTGTGTCCCCCAACCTTCCACTATTAACTACCACTTTTTGCAACTTTTCATGTGCACCAATTAATTTTTCCTCATATGACCCGCTGCGTTCCTCCCCATGTAAAACATTTCCCCCTAGAATATTATTTTTTTCCTCTTCCCCAGGTGCTTGCGTCGTTTCACCTTTCTCAATATTTTCGGTTAACTTTTCATTACCCTTCTCCGGCGCCGGTAGTAGGACCGTTTCCGGTGATCTGCCCGCCTGATTATCTACCGAAAGATTACCAGCATTTCTTACCTCTGTCTCTATCCCTGAAGCTACATGTGCATCAATCTGGTGACCATCGGCATCGGAGGCACAATGGTCATTTTCTCCGACCACGACTACCTCTTCTTTAATAAAATCCGGGACCCAGGTTGATGCCCCTTCCATCACCCAACAGGACATTACCGAATTTCTCCACTTGATTTTAACTTCCTCCCTAATCTCCCTGCCATGGTTAACAACTACCCCGACATAAATACTTGTGAGGTCCGGTTCTTTGATTACCGTTATCCGCATCACTAATCACCGATCCAAAGCGCTCCCCAATCTTCATAGCATGTTCTTCACGACGTAAATTAAGCGGGAGTCCGATTATTCTTAGCCAAACGAGTCTCTCAAAATTCATGGAATGACCATCCCACCCATAAACTTCAGTAAACCACTTTGACCAGCAAGTCTGCAAGTCCAAAAATAACTTTACCTTTTCCGGCGACGAGAAAGTCAACAAAACCTTCATGCCGCCCAAATAACGGATCTCTATCCTCATTCCCTTGATAGTGCTGAGATAAGTCTTCAAGTTGCTAATGCTCTCAAATCCATTAGCCACTCCGACCATCGACCTTCCTTTCCAAGATTCAGTTAGCTCCGATTCGGCATCTTCCAGAACCGTCAATATATTTGAGTTCCCGAGATTCTTTACTTCACCAGTAAATATATCTCTATAAGAAGACACTCTCTCCCACATCCCGAAGCTTTGTTAACTTGAATCTGATCCTCCTGTCCAGTTTTTCTTCCATTGTCATTAACTGGGATATGATTGTTAGAACCCTTCTTAGGTAACATGTCCTCCTTACGGAACCTAGCCACCTTGGCGAATGTTTTCCACCCAAAAAATCTCACTCCATTAAGTGCCTTCACCATTTTTTCTATATCCCTAACCTTGGCAAACCTAAGAAAAGCAAAGATCTTTCCAAACTTATCTCTTTTTCTGGCAATGTACGCATCCACTAATTGGCCGCATCTCCCATATTCCGCCTTCAGTTTCTCAGATGTCAGATCATCAGGAAGATTTGAGATGAAAAAGGTTATCGAGTTTTTGTTACCGTCTTTTGACCTTTCCGGCGGAATCTCGCCCTCCTCAAGAGTCGTCACCATTGTTTTTTATCACACCATTATGTTTTGATTGATAATAAGTTGATAGTAACTTAAGATATGAAAGATGAATTAATGTTTGACGCATTAATGGGAACTTGTGAGTGTGGCGGCTTAACATGTAATCAATGGAATCTTATATCAGTGTATGCCTGCCTAGTGAATCCTGGCAGTTGAAAGAGTCGTTAGGTACTAATGGTAAATGATAATTGATATGCTATAAGTGTTGATGTTGTTAAAGTGATTTGATGGTATGACTAAACTTTACAGGCGTTATTTACTTGTTTTATTAAAACTAGAAATCACTCAACGAAGCTGACTTTTAGCATGTGTGCCCTGTAAAAAGAAGGTTGATGCTTCTCAGGAGGTCCTTGGCATGGATTGAAGGCTACCCTAAAGAAACAAAGAATTGGCATCCTAAAGACTATAATAGAGCTTTGATGTTTTCAATGTTGGTTTAAGACTTGATGTTTTGTACTATAAGATATGTTTTCCGCTACGTATGTTTGATAATACCGGTTTAAGAACTATGTTAGATTGTGATGAGCCAACGGGTGAGGTTCTCGGGTTCCGGGCCTTACAAGTTGGAATCAGAGTGATAGTTTGAGAGATTGAGGCGTTCCCCAATGCTTAAACATAAAATGAAAATGGGACATGCTAAAGGATGCCACAATAAGAGGTAGCCCGAAGCAATGGATATAAATTAATGTAAAAATTCATAGGAAGTCATATGAAGGGTATCAAATGGAGTCTATTTGAACTCATTCAAGCAACATTTGTGACACTCGGAAAACTCAGGTTAATAACTTTTATCAAACTTGTGAGTCTACCTTAGCAAAACATTCATAAAACATACTTCAATAAGTCTAGTTGAGTCAATTCGGTGATTCGGTAATCATCGGGGGTCCATTTGATGATTCGGGGAATCATTGGGAGTCGTCATGATGATTCGGGAAATTATCGGGAGTTGGTTACACACATATGTCCAGGGATTGGTGATTCCAAGGATCAATGGGTAATAACGCACACGCGCGAGTCTTGAGTCCCAGAGGTTGGTGAATTAACGTAAACGTGTTAGTTATCGAGTAATAGATGTCTTACAATCATTATATAACATGTTGATAAGGGGATATGTGAATTAATATGTTAAATTAGCATTTAACGCGTCAAAAAACCAAAAAGCCATGCTGGAGGCGACTAGCAAAGCTAGTCACCAGCCCTGGGGGCAACTAGCTAGCTAGTTGTGTCCCCTAGGGGGCGACTAGTTGAGCTAGTTGTGCCCTGCATCTGCTAGTCGCCCATAATGTCTCGTGCGACTAGCTGCTGCTATAAATACTATCCTTGAATTGTTAAACATCATTTGTGCAACCGTAACTCACCCCAAAGTGCTCTCCTACCATCCTTAACCTTTGAAACCCGTTTCCGCCCTAAATCTACCATTTCCATGCTTAAAACATCATTTCCAAACTAGATCTAAGGTATGTTATTCTTCATGAGCTCTTGTAAAAGTGTTATTTTGAACCCTAAAGGTCCAGACCTGATTTTAGTAAGTTTCTATCTTCGAAAACCCTTGAAAACAAGTCCTAATCTATATCTTAACATCTACATGGGTTTTTGATAAAAAAAATACATGCTTGAAATGATTTTTGATGGTTTAAAACATGGAGATTCTTGTGTATTTGCTATGTTAATGATCTAGGATAGTTGTTAGGATTTTTATCTCAGGTTTTGATGATTGTATGATGTGTTATACGCATATTATGTGTTTTGACCCATTTGAGGATGTTAGGATTTAGGATGGAATCTGATGATTAAAACATGATAAGGTTTATGTTAGAGTGATGTAATAACAGTATGATGATATTTGGAACATGATTATGTGATGAAATCTGATTAATTGCCATTTAGGGTAATGTTTTCATGCAATGAGGTGACATATCCATAATATTATTCATTTTGTGGAAAACTTTACAATTAGCATGATAAGCTGATAATATTTGGGGGATTATAGATAGGGATGGGTTGTTTAATGATTGGGGATTGATTGGGGGTGTTACAACTTGATTCGGATCTGATCCGGAGGGTTTCACGCACAAAATAGTCAACAGCCTGTAGGGAGGCGAATAGCTAAGCTAGTCGTGTGCCCTCGTGGCGACTAGCTTAGCTAGTCACCTATTAGAAGGCTACTTGTGTCCCTATGGGGCGACTAGCCTAGCTAGTCACATGTTTTGATGCTAGTCGTGTGATTTAGTGGCCACTCGTGTGTTTTTTAACCCTGTAACATGTTTTGACACCTATAAACATATTGTAAACCCCGTAACATGTCTAGGAACCTCATAACACACATTATGACTCATACATGCATTATGTGAACTATATGTTAGAATTTGTGAATTGTTATTCATATAAGGTGCGTATCTACACATGATTGCTTGTTTACTTGTATTTGGCTAACACGGGGATATTGGGTCACCAACGGGATGTCGGGTCTTGTCTTGTGTGGTTAAGTCAAACATTCAAACATGTTTTCAAACGTACATAGTCGTGGTCTGGACAATCAGGGACTAGTTAACCTACGGGTTATTAGTCAAGACACTTACAAACCTTTTTAAGGTAAGTTTCATAGCCCCACTTTTACCGATTTCGTTTTTGGGGAAGAAACATGATGGATAAAATTATTTTCCTTAGACCACAGTATTAGATTATATCACATGGGTACAAAGCGACATTTCATCACTTAAGTCCTTTCTAACTTTTGAACCATGAATATGTGGATACATAGCAGGGAAAGTTTCAATAGATCTATTGGGCCCAACAAGCCCCACTCTGGTCGACTGGATGTCGGATGGGTCCATATTTGTCCTATCTAACTTATGACACTGGGTGATGAACGGTGGAGGGTATTAAAGGCATTTACTAACGTTCAACAATGTTCATAACACTTTAGTATCATGTAACGATGTCTAGCTAGCATCAGGTATAGATATAAGGATTCTAGGGTTTGGTTTACAAACATTTACTTACTTTTACAAACATAAAACTTTGTGAACTCACCCGCACTAGATGTATTGACTAACATAGCATGTTTTCTGAGGTCGCTAAGGGAGCTGCACTGGCTTAGGATGCAATGGAGTCCACGACATCCGTTTGTCTCATGCATCACATATTAAACTTATTTGAACTATTCTGAAACTATTTACCTTTGAGTTTTGGTTTGTAAACATATACTGCTTCTGCTGTACTGTGTCGTTTTAACCGTGAACTATTGGGTTTTATTTCGTTACATTCATATCATATAGTTGTCATTTATTATGACCGTTGACTTGGATCTTGGTGTGTCACGCTCCTCGTGGTAAAACCCCGCAAGTGGAATTTGAGGGTGTGACAGATTGGTATCATAGCCAATGGTTATAGTGAACTAGGACTGCATGTGGAGTTTGGTTTATAGCCAAGTCTCACACACTAGACGGTTACACACATATGAGTCATGTTAAGTGGGAAACTTACTAACAATGCAGGGGTGTCAATATCATCATCAGTTACATGTTGCATCATCCATCTTATCTGTCTTTGTTTCTATTTCTGTATATCCTTCTTCTCCGGGTTTTGAAGACGAAGAGGCTAGCTTGTTGATCTTACATGGCGGTGGGTACATTGGAGTGGCTTTAGTTTATTCTAGAGATCCGTTCAGGATTCGGACATCTCCCTTCTATGCTCCAATGAACACACTTGCCCACACACACTATCTTGCACTTGTACCCGTCGTAGTACGCTTCTAAGTGATTGTTCACTTGGAGATCCTTCTTTGTATCGCATTCTATGGTAGACGAGCTGTAGAGCTTATCTATCTTATAAGTTTGGATATTTTTATCGGATGAACTGTAGTCGATACGGATTGGTCTGATCAGGATGGTTGTTGTATACTTATGTCGTGACTATTAGTAGCGATTCTAAATATCTCGTTCTTTGTGAATGTCAGAAGATGTGTGGATCTCCCGATGGACGACGTGGTGGACGTAACGGTGGATGCAGCTACGGCGGTAGCCGTGGTGGGGGTCGTGGCAACATCAACATGTCCCAGACTGAGTTGAATAATTTAATCCAGGAGCAGGTGTCCATTGCTCTGGCTGCTTATCAGGAGCACAGGCGCAAGGCCTTGGTGTTAACTTATTTACTGACACTCTTATCTATATTTCTGGTAATGTATTCGTTTTGGTTAAACAATGTCGCATGTTTTGATCGGGAATGTTGTCAACCAGCAACCACCTCCACCACCACCTCTTCAGATGCAACCGGTTTGTACTTTTAAGGCTTTCATGGACTGTAAGCCTCATACCTTCAGTAGGACGGAGGGAGCAATGGGACTGCTCAGGTGATTGGAGAAGGTTGAGTCAGTGTTTAAACTGTGTAATTGTCCGACATAGAATCATGTTAAGTATGCTTCAGGTACCTTGGAAGGTCGTGCTTTGACATGGTGGAATTCTACCACTTAGACTCTTGGCTTGGGTAAAGCCAATGCTTCACGTACCTTGGAAGGTCCTGCTCTGACGTGATGAGTTTCTTCATCGGCTGAGAAGTGAGTATTGCCCTTGAGATGAGGTGCGGAAGGTTGAGCATGAGTTAAGGAATCGTAAGATGGTGGGTTCTAAGATTGAGGAGTGCACGATCAAGCATCATGAGTTAGCAGTCATGTGTCCAAGTTTGGTGATGCCAATGTTTAGGCTAATCGAGCACTATATTACTGGATTGGTGCCGGAGGTTAGAGGCTTGGTTACTGCATCAGATTCGGCTACTTTGTAGGGAACTGTCAGGTTAGCCCATAAGCTGACCAATCAGAAGGTGGAAGAAGGTGTTTTTCCTCCCAGGGGTGCAGCTCAGAAAGCCCCTAAGAATAAAAGGAAGTGGGATAATTCTGGGAAGACCTCCACTCCCTCTCAGCCGAAACAACAGCAGAGGAAGTTTGAAACTTCCAGTTCATCGTTTGGGGCCTAGTCGGGGCAGAAGTCAGGTTCTTATGCTGGGAGCTGCCCGAAGTATAGCAAGTGTAATTATCACTATACTGGTCAGTGCTGCAAATTCTAGTGTCAGTGGTGTGGTAATCCTAGTCATGAGATTCGGAATTGCAAGGTCAAGTTGTATGAAAAGTCTGTTCCTCTAGTCGCTCCTTAACCTAACAAGGGGTGTTATAACTATGGTCAGGCTGGGCATTTTAAGCTTGATTGTCCAAAGTTTAAGCACGGTGAGGGTGGGAAGAACGGGAGCCGTAACGAAAACAACGGCGACGGCGGTAGGAATGCGCATGCCTTCTTCATTGGTTCAGGGGAAGCCTGACGAGATCCAGACACAGTTACGGGTACGTTTCTTCTTAATCATCGCTATGCTTCAGTTTTATTTGATTCTGGTGCCGGTAAGAGCTTCGTATCTATCGAGTTTAGTCAGTTGCTAGATATAGTACCTACACCTTTAGAGGCTAAGTACTTAATAGAATTCGCTAATGGTAAGGAAATTGAGGGTACACATATTTTGAATGGGTGTCATCTAGATCTTTCGGGTTATTCGTTTTCCATAGATCTTATGCCGGTATCTTTGGGTAGTTTTGATGTGCTTGTAGGTATGGATTGGTTATCCTTGAATCATGCAAAAATTGTTTGTTTAGATAAAGTCGTTCGACTTCCACTCCCTGATAGAGAAATCTTATTGTTGCATGGTGAGAAAAGCGGTGTTCCTTTGAGTATTATTTCGTGTATGAAAGCCCATAAATATCTTTGAAAGGGTTATACCGCCATTCTGACACTTGTTTCTATGTCGTCTGTGGAAGAGAATAAGATTGAAGATATTCTAGTTCTTCGTGATTTTCCTGATGTTTTTCTTGAAGATTTTCCTGGCCTTCCACCTCAGTGTCAGGTTGAGTTTAATATTGATCTTGCACCTGGTGCAGCTCCTATTGCTCAATCCCCTTATCATCTTGTACCTCCTGAGATGCAAGAATTGTCTAACCAACTCTAGTAGTTATTGAAGAAGGGATTTATTCGACCTAGGTCTTCCCCGTGGGGAGCCCCTATCTTGTTTGTTAAGAAAAAAGATAGAAGCCTTCGAATGTACCTTGATTATCGTGAGCTGAAAAAGGTGACGATCAAGAACCATTATCCTCTTCCCCGTATTGATGATTTGTTTGACCAGCTCCGGGGTTCCAGCTTTTATTTGAAGATTGATTTGAGGTCTGGGTACCATCAGCTTACGGTGCAGGAAGCCGATATTCCGAAGACTGCTTTTAGAACTCGCAATGGCCACTTTTAATTCTTAGTCATGCCTTTTGATCTCACCAATGCGCTAGCGGTGTTCATGGATTTGATGAACTGTGTTTGCAAGCCTTATCTTGATAAATTCGTTATTGTCTTCATTGATGATATCCTGATCTATTCCAAGAGCAAGGAGGACCATGAGGAACATTTGCGTCTAGTATGGGAACTCTTAAGACGAGAACAGCTGTATGCTAAGTTCTCCAAATGTGACTTTTGGTTGCATGAAGTTCGATTCATTGGTCATGTGGTTAATGAATCGGGAATTCATGTGGATCCATCTAAGATAGAAGCCATCAAAGACTGGAACACCGAAAACGCCAACTGAGGTACGGGAATTTCTAGTTCTTGCAGGTTATTAGCATCGTTTTATTGAGGGGTTTTCGAATATTGCTCAACCCCTCACCTCTCTTACCTAGAAAGACAAGAAGTTTGACTGGGGTGATTCGCAAGGGTCAGTGTTTCAAACATTGAAGCTTAAACTCTTTTCTGCGCCTATCTTATCCTTGCCTGAGGGTATGGATGATTTTGTTGTTTATTGTGATGCTTCTATCCAGGGTCTTAGTTGTGTGTTGATGCAACGCGAGAAGGTTATCGCTTATGCTTCTCGTCAAGTTAAAGGCATGATAAGAACTACATCACCCATGATCTGGAATTAGGTGCAGTTGTCTTTGCTTTGAAGATCTAGAGACATTACTTGTATGGTACAAATTGCACCATTTATACCGATCACAAGAGTCTTCAGCATATCTTTGATCAGAAGGAGTTGAACATGCGACAGCATCGGTGGGTCAATCTCCTTAATAATTATGATTGTGCCATCAAATACCATCCTGGTATGGCAAATGTTGTAGCAGGCGCCTTAAGTAGGAAGGAATCCGTTAGGCCTCATCGTATTCGAGCTTTGCAGCGCACCATCTATTCTGGTTTTCCTAGCCGAATCTGTTCTGCACAGCAAGAAGCTTTAAAGGAGGAAAACCTTAAAGCTGAAACCATGCATTGTGCGTATAAGCATCATGAGCTTAGGTCGGATGGCCTACATTATTTTATAGAACGTGTTTAGGTTCTGTTGTTCAGGAGTTTGCGAGAGCTTGTCTTGGCCGAAGCTCACAAATCCCGGTATTATGTTCACCCTAGCTCCGAGAAGATGTATCAGGATTTGTGATACTCTATTGGTGGCCAAAATGATGGTCAAAGCGAGCGGACACTTCAAACTTTGGAAAATATGCTTCTGGCATGAGTTATCAATTTTGGCAAGAGTTGGGAGAGTCATCTACCGTTGGTGGAGTTCTCTTACAAAAACAACTACCATTCTAGCATCAAGGCAGCTCCGTTCGAGGCTCTTTACGGGGGGAAATGTCATTCTCCTCTCTATTGGGCCAAAGTGAGTGAGAGCCAACTCACGAGTCTAGAACTTGTGTACGAGACTTATGAGAAGATCGTACAAATTCATAGTCGTATGGCAGAAGCTCAGGATCGTCAAAAGAGCTACGCTTATCATTGTCGCAAACCGTTGAAATTCCAAGTTAGCGACATGGTACTTTTGAAAGTCTCTCTATGGAAAGGCATTATACACTTTGAGAAGCGTGGTAAACGAAACCCTCGTTATATCGGACCGTTCGCATTCCTGGAACGGATTGTGCCGGTAGCATACAGACTTGATTTACCAGCTGAACTTAATAGTGTCCATAACGGTTTCCATGTCTCTAATCTCAAAAAGTGTCTGGCTTATGAGACACTCATTGTTCCTCTGGAAGAGATCAATATTGATGATCGTCTACGTATCGTGCAAGATCCAGTTGAAATCTACGATTATAAGATTCGGAGACTTCGTCGGAGTAAATCTGCATCGTTAAAGTTCGTTGGAACTCCAACCATGGACCAGAGTGTGATACCCGGCAAACTCCAGTTAATATTCATTACACATACACAACTGTACCTTAGCGAAACATTCATAAATCATACTTAACTGGGTTAGTTGAGTCAATTTGATGATTCGAGGAATCATCGGGAGTCGTTACGATGATCCGGGGGATCATCAGGAGTCGGTTTATATCCATGTGCCCAAGGGTTGGTGATTCGGAGGATCACCGGATTAAACGCACACACACGAGTCTCGAGTCCTGGAAGTTGGTGAATTAACGTGAACGTGTTAGTTATCGAGTAATAAGTGTTTTACGATCATTATATAACTTGTTGGTATGTGAATACGTGATAATATGTTAAAATAGTGTTTCACGCGTCGAAAACCAAATCAACCTGCAGAGGGTGACTAGCTGAGCTAGTCACCACCTCTAGGGGCGACTAGCTAGCTAGTCGTGCCCTCTAAGGGGAAACTAGCTAAGCTAGTCATGTCCTGCAGCAGCTAGTTGCCCAGATGGTCTGGAACAGCTAGCTGCAACTATAAATACCATAGTTGATTTGTTAAACATCATTTGTGCAACCCTAATTCGCCCCAAAGTGCTCTCACCCTTAATCTCTGTACACTTGTTTTTGGCCAAAATCCATCATTTTCATGCTAAACAACCCTCACAAGCAAAGATCTAAGGTGTGTTATTCTTCCCAAACCTTTGTTAAGTCATTCTTTTGAACCCTAAAGGTCCAGACCTGATTTTATAAAGTTTCTACCTTTGAAAACTCTTGAAAAACATATTCTAACCTATATCTTAATATCTACATTGGTTTTTGATACAAATACAAGCTTGAAATTGTTTTAGATGATCTAAACATGGGGATTCTTGTGAATTTGTTATTTGGCAGATATGGATTATTTGGAAGGGTGTTTATCTCAGGTTTTGATGGTTGTTTGATGTGTTTTATGAACAATATGAGTTTTGACCCATTTGAGGGTGTTTGAAAGATTTAGGATACTATGTGATGCTTTGATGAATGAAACTTGTTAGGGTTTGTGCTAGAATTATGTAATTAACAACAACCTGATGATGATTGTAATGTGTTTGTATGATGAAATCTGCTTATTTGCCATTTAGGGTAAAGTTTTCATGCAATGATGTGATGTTTCCATAATATTATTCCATTTTGCGAAATACTTACAATTAGGGTCTTAAACTAATGATAAATTGGGGATTTTTGATAGGGTTAGGTTGTTTGATGATTGTACATTGATATGGGGTGTTTCTTCATGTTTCGGATTTGATTTGGAGGGTTTCGCGAGCGAAAAGAGCCACCAGCCTGCAGGCAGGCGACTAGCCAAGCTCGTCGTGTGCCTGAGGGGCCACTAGCTTAGCTAATCACCTGGTGGAGGGCTAATCGTGCCCATAAGGGTCGACTAGCTTAGCTAGTCACCTGCTTAATGCCCAGTCGTGTATTTTTTATGCCTAGTCGTGTGTTTTGATGCCGGAAATGTGTTTTGGAACCCTGTAACATGTTTTGACGCCTAGAAACACATTGTGAACCCCGTAACATGTCTAGTAACCTCGTAACACGTGTAATGGCTCATACATGCATTTTGTGAACTATATGCATGAACTTGTAAACTGTTATTCATATAAGGTGCATATCTACACATGCATACTTGTTTACTTGTATTTGGCTAACACGGGGGTGTCGGGTCACCAACAGGATGTCGGGTCTTGTCTTGTGTGGTCGAGTCAAACATTCAAACATACGTAGTCATGTTCTGGACAATCAGGGACTAGTTAACCCTACGGGTTATTATTCAAGACACTTATGGGTATATAGCGGGGGTGGATAGATCTATTGGGCTTGACAAACCCCACCCGGGTCAACTGGAGGTCGGACGGGTACATATTGTCTCAAGCACACAGGGCCTACCGAGGATGACGGTAGTCCGAAGGGTACACACTTAAGAAACAACTTAGTCAGCAATGGTTTCAATCATAGTAGTAACATACTTAACGTCTAGCTAACGTCCACATAACATATTAGTAACGGGAATGATCTTTCTTACTTATGACAACCGTTTTTGTAAAACCTATGAACTCACCAGCATATTATGTTGACACTTTTAGCATGTTTTCTTAGGTCGCTAACGTAGCACAGCTGGAGTAGGCGCACCGAGTCCTACGGCGTCTAGTTATCATTTGCATGGTTTTTGAACAACTGTTAAACTATTAACTACTTTATTTTGGGTTGTAAACTATTTAAGCTTTCGTTGTAGTTGGTTAATACTTTTAAACTGTTTGGTTCGTTTTATTACGTTGTTTTCATATCATATAGTTGTCGTTTATTGTGATAGTTGACTTGGATCCTGTTATGTCACACGCCTCGCGGTAAATCTCCGCAGGTTGAATTTGAGGTTGTGACACGGAGCTCACATAGGAACGAGAGGATCAGATGAAGCTCAAGTATCCTCATCTATCCCGAAACCAGCACCTACCACTATTGAAGCAAACTGACTTTCAGGGCGAAATTCCTTTTAACAGGGGAATGATTTGACAACTGGCAAAAACAATTCTTTCCTTTTGACTTAGAGCAATTTTCGGGACGAAAATTCTTTCAACAGGGGGATGCTGTGACACCCGGCAAACTCAGGATAATAACTTTCATCAAAC
The DNA here is from genome assembly GCA_030844895.1 of Ambrosia x helenae. NCBI lineage: Eukaryota > Viridiplantae > Streptophyta > Magnoliopsida > Asterales > Asteraceae > Ambrosia > Ambrosia x helenae. Next base: position 54,920 of record JAUTDX010001489.1, on the reverse strand, counting down.
ATATAAGTCTACCGTAGCAAAACATTCATAAAACATACTTAACTAAGTCTGGTAGAGTCAATTCGGTGATTCAGGAATCATTGGGGACCTATTTGATGATTCGGGGGAACCATCGGGAGTCGTTGCGATGATTCGGGGGATCATCAAGAGTCGGTTACACACATATGTCTAGGGATTGGTGATTTGGTGGAACACCCGGTAAAAACACACACGCGCGATTCTCGACTCCCGGAGGTTGGTGAATTAACGTAAACGTGTTAGTTATCAAGTAATAGATGTTTTATAGTCATTATATAATTTGTTGATATGTGGACACATGAATTAATATGTTAAATTAGCATTTAACGCGTCAAAAAACCAAACAGCCATGCTGGAGGCAACTAGCAAAGCTAGTCACCAGCCCTAGGGGCGACTAGCTGAGCTATTTGTGCCCTGCAGCTGCTAGTCGCCCTGAATGTCTGGTGCGACTAGCTGCAGCCATAAATACCAACCTTGACTTTCTAAACATTATTTGTGCAACCCTAACTCGCCCCAAAGTGCTCTCCCACCATCCTTAACCTCTGAAACCCGTTTTTATCCTAAATCTACCATTTCTAAGCTCAAAACATCATTTCCAAACAAGATCTAAGGTGTGTTATTCATCATAAGCTCTTGTTAAATTGTTATTCTGAACCCTAAAGGTCCATACTTGATTTTAATAAGTTTCTATCTTTGAAACCCTTGAAAAACAGATCCTAACCTAAAATATACATGGGTTTTTGATAAAAAAAAAAATACAAGTCTGAAATGATTTTGTTGATTTTAAACATGGGATTCTTACGTATTTGCTATGTTAATGATCTAGGATAGTTGTTAGGATGTTTATCTCATGTTTTTTTGATTGTATGATGTATTATGTGAATATTATGTGTATTGACCCATTTGGATGGAATATGATGATTCGATGATTGAAACATGATAGGGTTTATGTTAGAATGATGTAACAACATCATGACGATATTTGGAATATGATTATTTAAAGAAATCTAATTATTTGCTATTTAGGGTAATGTTTTCATGCAATGAGGTGACATATCCATAATATTAACCATTTTGGGGGAAAATTTACAATTAGCATGATAAGCGGATAATATTCGGGGGATGGGTTGTTTAATGATTGGGGATTGAATAGGGGTGTTACAACTTTATTCAGATCTAATTCAGAGGGTTTCGCGCGTAAAATAGCCAACAGCCTGGAGGGAGGCGACTAGGTATGCTAGTCGTGTGCCCTTAGGGCGACTAGCTAAGCTAGTCACCTATCAGAAGGCTACTTGTGTCCCTATGGGGCGACTAGCTAGCTAGTCGCCTGTTTTGATGCTAGTCATGTGTTTTAGTGGCCAGTCGTGTGTTTTGATTCCGAAAGTGCGTTTTGGTACCCCGTAACATGTTTTGACACCTAGAAACATATTGTAAACCCTGTGACACGTCTAGGAACCTCATAACACATGTTATGACTCATACGTGCATTATGTGAACTATATGTTAGAATTTGTGAACTGTTATTCGTATAAGGTGCGTATCTACACATGATTGTTTGTTTACTGGTATTTAGCTAGCACGGGGATATCGGGTCACCAATGGGATGTCGGGTCTTGTCTTTTGTGGTCGAGTCAAACATTCAAACATGTTTTCAAACGTACATAGTCATGGTCTGGACAATCAGGGACTAGTTAACCTACGGGTTATTTGACAAGACACTTATAAGCACTTTATGATAGGTCGTCGGTATTACGGGATATCCTAACTCGGCCAGTTGCTCTGTTTAAGAAGAACGCAACCTAAGGCAAGTTTCACAGCCCCACTTTTACCTTTTTTGTTTTCAGGGGAGAAACATGCTGGATAAACTTATTTTCTTTAGACCACCGTATTACATTATATCACATGGGTACTAAGCGGTATTTCATCACTTAAGTCCTTTCTAACTTTTGAACCATGAATATGTGGATACATAGCGGGGAAAGTGTGAATAGATCTACTGGGCCTGGCAAGCCCCACTTAGGTCGACTGGATGTCGGATGGGTACATATTTGTCCTATCTAACTTACGACACCAGGTGATGACCGGTGGCGGGTATTAAAGGTATTTACTAACATTCAGCAATGGTTCATAACACTTTAGTATCATGTAACGATGTCTAACTAGCATCAGGTATAGATGTAAGGATTGTAGGGTCTGGTTTACAAACGTTTACTTACTTTTACGAACATAAAACTCTGTGAATTCACCAACACTATACGTGTTGACTAACACAACATGTTTTTTGAGGTCGCTATGTGATGTGTCATGATTTTAACATATAAAACATGCATAATTAGTCTCATAATAGGGCAGAATTGGGGTATAATTACTGATTTTCGCTACTTAATCCTGTTTGTATGTTTCAAGAAATTGGAGCTCCACATCGAAAACAAGTGATTTTCGGGTAATAACAGCTAAAAAACGGAGATTCCTGAGGATACGAGACTCACAGCATGTTCTCAATATGTGTGAAGACCTTTTTGGGACTTAAACGATAACAAAATTAGTCCGAGACACTAGAAGACAAAGAAGGAAAACTCGGGAAGGAATTGAAGACTTAGATGCTATATTAGATGCAGCACGGTCGTGCACCTGTCCCGGGTCAACAAGTCAACATTTCTATGTCAATAGAAGGCAAAAAAATTAACGTTACTAACCTGCACGGGCGTGCACACTCTTGTGCACGGCCGTGCACCTTGATACGTGTTCCCCAAGGCTTAAACCGACAAAGTCTGGCAGTTTACTGACCTGTACGGGCGTGCACTGGTCGACACCCAACAGATTCTGCTCGAATCTCCCCTGCAACAGTACCAGCTGTCGTGCATGGACTTGCCACATTAAGATGCATGCGGATGCAGGGCCTGATTTGCCTATAAATAGCAAGCTCAACTCAACCATTTGGCATCCATTGTGCTTTCTTGGGCCGACTGGTTAGGCCTTGTCCTACGTTGATTATCTTGGCTGAGAACGGGATCGTAGAGTAGTGTTGGTGCAAGTTTGTGACAGATACTCAAACGGACAAACAAACGCTCGAGATTATTGACAAAAGACTTTATATTGTTCGTGTCGTTAGAAGAACTTGTCTAAGTTAGTTCTAGAATATGTAATTAAGCTAGTATTGTAAAAGCCCAACACAAGCCCAGTTAAAAGCCCATGAGGATGCATGTATATAAGCAAATGATACATGGGGTTTTAGGGGTTGGTTGGTTAGTTGGTGAAAACACATAGAGAGTTGAGAGAGCTAGCTAGGATTACAAGTTCGGTGTAGTTCTTATTAATTGTTATCTGTGATTCGATTAATAAGAAAAGCATTAAAAGTAATCTTGTGTTCTTTGTGTGATATCCACGGATCAAAGATATTCCGCGTCTAGGATTCGTGTTTGGTTTGATTGCAGAGAAGATCTCAAGGGAAAGGGACCTACAAGTGGTATCAGAGCCATTCAGGCTAGATATCATTCAAGGAACTAGTTCGTGGTGATTGAAAAATCGGTTTGCAAGTTCTTTTGTTTTCGGCCTTGATTTTTCTATTAAAAAAAATCTGTTTCGTATTTTTCATAGAAGATATAAAAAATTATGTTTTTGTTTTGTTTGGTTCGTATTAAATAAAATAAATAAAAAAACGCTTTGCATTACTTATCAAGTTTATGTTTTGTTTTGTTTTTGTTATTAAAATTTCTTCGGTTCAACAAGAACATTCATTTGATTTGGATTAAGTTCTTTTATGATTTGGATAATGGTTCTACAAAAACATTAATTATATTATTACGGTTCAACAAAAAAAATCGGTTCAATTTTTTTTAAGTTACGGTTATTAAAATTTTTGGTTAGAGTTACGGTTCTTTTGATTTTTATTTAGATAGCTTCTAGTTTGGTTTTGGTTTATATTATTAATTTTGTTTATATCTCACGATTTCTTTTAAGAGTTTTGCAGGTTTAAGAAGGTTTCGGGCTTGAAGGATTATTCAAAATCATCAAGAACATTGAAGAACTCGAAGAACACTTTAGTTTTTATTAAAATTATTGTGTCTGATCTTGTTTTGGTATTTGATTTGTGTTAGTGCAGAATTTTCAAGATAAGGAAAGGATTAAGTTGATTTTGAAATTCAAATCATCTCAATCAATTCCTAAATTAGTGGGATCTCTATCTTGTTGACCAAGGAGTTTATAGTTCTCAAACAACAAGTTCTCAGATTGGTTCTCAGCTACAAGGTTCTCGAACACAAGTATTCAGAAACTAGTTCTCGAACTCAATCAGTTCTCGGACGTAGAGTTTTTTTGAAACATAATAGTTCTCGGAAATTAAAGGTTTTCGGACAAGACTTTGGTTCTCGGATAGATTGTGGTTCTCGAAAATTGTTCTCGGACAAACATCATAGTTCTCGCCTATTAGTTCTCGGATAACTCTAGTTCTCAAACAAAAGCTTTTGTTCTCGAACACAAAGCAAGGGTTCTCGGAAATAAATAGTTGTTCCCGGACACAAGCAAGTTCTCGGAGATACACAAGTCTAGTTCTCGGACACAAGTTATATTTCTCGGAAACCAACATAGGTTCTCAGAAACCAACACAAGTTCTCGGAAACACACATTAGTTCTCGAACAAAGACTAGTTCTCGGACACCATTGTTTTGTTTAGTTTGGACTTAATTAATTAAACAACTTGTTAATTAAATCTAAATCTACTAAAAACAAATGGCGTTATTAAATAAAATGGTTGAGATGGATCACGAGGTGGGAAAAGCCAATTCCCCACCCAAGATGATAAGTGTTGACAACTATTTCTGGTGGAGAGGACGGTTCGAGGAATGGGCTCGTTTTTACCAGTTAAGAATGTGGATTTGCATCTCAGACGGGTACATACAACCATTCAAACAAGGTGAAGGTATGAGCGGGCAAAGACTACTCGCTTTTAGTGAGATGAACGAAGAACAGAAACTGATGCACGAAGCTGAAAATAAAGCTAGAGCTGCTATTACCATGTGTTTGCCACAAGAAATCCTCCACACATTCAGCAGAAACAGAACGGCAAAAGACTTATGGGAGGCGTTGGAAAAACGATACATGGGCAGTGCTGAAGTGCAAAAGAACAAGAAGGAACTACTAAAGAAGCAGTTTGCAGTCTTCAAGCATTTCAAAGATGAGAGCTTAGAAGACATCATCACAAGATTCTACCATCTGCTCACTGAGTTGGGAAACCATGAGATACAGTACACTGACAATGAGCTTAACGACAAGCTGCTGGATGCACTTCCTACGAAATGGGATGTGTATTCTCTAATGATCAGAAATGGAACTGACTACGATACCATGACTCTGGATACCGCGGTAGGGAAGCTTAGAGCTTACAGTTTCAACATGATGAGGAGGGAAGCAGGATCTGAACAGGTACAGGATCCAGGGATTTATCACGGAAAGCCTGCAGCTAAAACCTCATCAAGCAGCAGCGGTGTCTCAGCATTCTTCTCAGGTGACACATCTGGTAATATTATTCTTGATTCTGACGGTGAGTGTTGTTTTGTGTCAACGTCAGGTGAGACAACTAAAGTCAAGGATATCCCTTCTGGCGTGAATGGAAAGAGTACAGGTGGATCATACACTGGAACAAGCAAGTCCATGCCGATGAGTGTTAAATCGGCCGAACAACAACTTGCTGTGTTATCTTCCTTCATAGCTTCATACGAGAACTACATTCAAGGGAAGATCAATGATCCAGCTCTCTTTGATGAAGATTATGATCAGATTGACCCTGATGATCTAGAGGAGATGGATTTACAATGGAACTTGGCCATGCTCTCACGCAAGGCAAAGAAATACATGGAACGGACTGGAAGGAAGCTCGTTGGTGGAAGAGCTGGATTTGACAAAAGCAAGGTGAAGTGTTACAACTGCCATTCCTTTGGCCACTTCGCCAAAGAATGTTCAAGACAAGGTTCAAGTAGCAATTCCAACACCACGCGACAGAGTTCTTCTGTTGCCCCACCTTCAAGTTCAAACAATTCAAGTTCCAGAGCACTCATGGTTGCCAAACCTGACGGCAGATATGACTGGAGTTCTATGATAGATGGTGATCAGGCTCTTATGGCAGAGATAAAAGAAGATAGTGTGAAGTCAGAAGCATCTGATTCTGACAATGAGACCGTGTCTGATACGGTCAAGACTGAAGAACATGTGACTGAAGCTGAATCGGTCAAAGCTGAAGAAGTTAAAGCTGATGAAAGTGCAGTGAAGTCTGAGGTAGCTGCTACTGAAAAATCTGAGAAAGTGGAAGAAATCATCAGAGACAACAAGCCGACTGAAGAGATTCTGGATCTAACAATAGTTACAAAAGGGATGTCAACAGCTGAGTTCATTGCATTCATGACTGAACTGGACTCTGACGCCAAAAAGGTACACATTTCTTTATCTACTATCGTTGATGCTTGCAAAAAATGTTTTGACTTTGTTGAGAAACTAGATTTCATAAATAAAGAACATGATAAGCAAGTAGACCAGAATAAACAACTCATAGTGCTCTTAGATGAGCAAAAGGAGTTAAATTTCGGTAACAAAAATAGAGAGTCTGGCCTTAAGAAAAAGTTAGAAAGCACCCAGAAAGATCTTAAGGAAGTTAATAGGCTGCTTTGTATTAAAACTGGTGATTGTGAATTCCAGTGCAAGGGTCTAGCTGAGAAAGATGAAACAATTGTGAAAATGCAGCTAGAAATCTTAGAGAAACAAAAGACCATTACTGAGCTGCGAAAGAAACTAGATCAATGTAGGAGCACTAAACACATGTATAATCAGATCATGACTTCCAGAACTGAAATAGCTGAGAAACATGAGAATTCAGGTCTAGGTTATAATGATGTTCCTCCTCCTTTCAATGGTAATTACTCATTTTTACCAAATGAAGAGGAAGTGTCTGACGCTGTCTATGGCCCTCAGCCAGTAGATAGAAAAGAAACTGAGAAAGCGTCTGAAGATGCTAGTAAGAAGGTTCAACAGGAAGTAGTTTCTGAACCAAAAGACCTCAAGCCTACTGTAGAGGTCAAAACTGTGACTCAAACAACTGATGGGTCGGGGGGTAAAACTAAGAAGGTAAATGATAAAATCAAGAAGTTTTATAGACTCAAGGGATCTGATAAGATTTACTCTGACTCAGATTTCCCTATTTCGAAAGTTAACCCTGATTCCATTGAATCTGTTTTCGCGGAGATCGAATCTCCTAAAGTTTCAAATGACAAATCTGATGATAAAACGGATGCTGGTTCTGAGTCAGCTTCAACCAAATCTGAGACTGGTGAAGGATCCAACTCAAAGGGGCCACACAAAAAGCCCTTAGAGAAACGATCGTGCTTCAAATGTCACAACAAAGGCCACGTGGCTAGTTGTTGTCCCCTCAAAAAGACAGGAGCACCTACGGACTCAGATAGGGGAAAGCAAAAGTCGTCTGTTAAGTCAGACGATAAAAACAAGTTGAGCAACTCGCAGAAGAAAAATTTGCAGAATAAGTTAGAGAATGCTCAGGGTAGTGGTAATGGGGTTGGACCGAGCAACACTGAAAATGCTCGTTTTCAAAGAACCCAACCTAAGTTCGTCCCTAGGCAGGTAAATACTGGGAACGCTGGCACATCTGGTGCTCCAGCTGCCAAACAGGCAAACCCAAGTCCCGGTAAGTACCAGCCGCCACACATGCAAAATCGTCACCAATCTCCAAACGGTGATAGAAATTTTTCAAGACCCAATAACCAAGGTTTTCATAATAACAACGACCATAGGGATAGAAATTATTCGAATGGTCAACAGTTTTCAAGAAACAATAACAATTATGGATACTCCAACCGAGGGAGATATCCTCAAAGGTTTTCTCAGTCTCCAAATGGGAGACGTTACAACCAACCTAACCATTTTGAACAACAACGTCGTAGTCCTCAACGGTCCTACACACCTAAACAATGTGATGGATATTTGAAGGAATTTACGTTTGTAGAAAATGGTGTACCCAAGACCGTGATGGCTTGGGTTCCCCTAAACTAATTCCCTTTATCTGTGAGTGCAGGAGCTGCTAAGGAGGATTATCAACTGGTGGTATGTTGATAGTGGCTGCTCTAGGCACATGACAGGGGAGTTGAAGTTGTTGATTGATTTTGTTAAAATTGATGGCGGTTATGTTAACTTTGCGGGAGCCAAGGGTGGTCGAATAACTGGAAAAGGAAAGGTCACCAATGGCAAAATTACTTTGGATGGTGTGAATTACGTGGAGCAGTTGAAGCACAACCTAATGAGTGTTTCTCAAATCTGCGACAAAGGACATTCTGTCCATTTTACTAAGTCCGAAGCATTAGTGTTGAAACCGGGAGTAAAGATTCCTGAAGAATGGATAATCATGAGGGCTCCAAGAAGAAATGATACGTACATCATGGACATGAGTGTTCAAGATGATGCAAATGAAGAGCCGACATGTTTGTTATCAAAAGCATCAGAGTCTGATTCGATGCTGTGGCACAGGAGAATGGCACACTTGCATTTCAGGAAGATGAATTACATCACAAAGCATGGACTGGTGCAAGGAGTTCCATTGAAGAGCTTTGGCGTGGAGGATAAGTGTCTGCCATGCAAGAAGGGCAAGCAACACAAGAAGCCTCATAAACCAAAGACTAAGAATTCCCTTAACTCTCCTTTTGATTTATTGCATATGGATTTGTTCGGTCCAGTAAATGTTAGGAGTTTAGGTGGAAAGTATTATTGTCTTGTGATCACAGATGATTATTCACGTTTTTCATGGGTGTTTTTCCTAGGTTCGAAGGATGAAACAGGGGAGACCTTGATGGACTTCTTCAACAAAACGGAGAACATCTTTGGAACCACAATAAAGAGAATCAGAAGTGACAATGGCTCGGAGTTCAAGAATAGTTGTTTTTCCATTTTCTGCATAAGAAAAGGGATTGAGCATCAATTCAGTGCGCCCTATGAGCCACAACAAAACGGGGTTGCTGAAAGGAAGAACAGGACACTGATTGAAGCAGCAAGGACAATGCTCGCTGATTCTAAGCTACCTGTCATATTTTGGGCAGAAGCTGTGAATACAGCGTGTTATGTTTTGAATAGGGTGTTGACCGTCAAGAAGCACAATAAAACGTGCTATGAACTCTTGAAGGGCAATAAGCCTAATCTTCATGGTTTTGAACCATTCGGGATGCCGTGCACTATCTTGAAAAATAGAAACCAACCAAAATTGGTGAAGTGGCTGACGAAGGATTTTTTCTTGGTTATGTGCCAGGTGCACCAAATAAAAGGGTTTTTAATAAAACAACGGGTCGTGTAGAAGTCGTTTTCAATGTTGACATAACTAGTTACACACCACAAGATACTGCACAGGCTACTGATCCCGACTGGCTCTTTGACTATGATTCTGTCTTTAAATCATTTAATGTTCCATATACCTTTAATGCAGATCCAAATGAGGCAGATGAAGAATTGATACTTGGAATGCCAGATGATGATGATGAAATATCACCAAGATCGATCATTCCAATCTCTGCAGATAAAAAGAAGAATGATGCTGATTCAGGAACCTCCACGTCAAGAGACAAATCTCCTGTTGTCAATGAAACCGAAGAGGAAGAATTCGTTAATCCGTTCGGTACTGTACACACTTCGGGGGAGATAGGTTCAAATTTGGAGGAGAATATACCGGTTGATGCTATTGCTCAAACTCGCACAAATAAAGATCATCCAGTGGAGAATATCTTAGGAGATCCTAATGCGGGTGTAAGGACAAGAAGTAGTATTTCTGAGTCGACGTGTTTATATGTCAGTATTAAAGATTCAGGCATCATCAACAAATGCCTAAAATGCTTCATCTCGCAAGTTGAACCGAAGAATCACCAGATAGCTCTTCGTGATAATGCATGGGTGGAAGCTATGCAAGAGGAACTGGCACAATTCAGGAAGCTCAAAGTTTGGGAGTTAGTCGATTTACCCAAGGGTGCTCAAGAAATCGGTACCAAATGGGTGTTCAGAAATAAAACTGATGATAATGGTATTGTAGTGAGAAACAAGGCTCGCTTGGTAGTCAAAGGATTCAACCAACAAGAAGGGATTGATTTTAATGAAGTGTTTGCACCAGTGGCAAGGCTCGAAGCAATTCGACTTTTTCTAGCCTTCGCTTCCTACAAGGGCTTTAAAGTTTATCAGTTAGACGTCAAAAGCGCCTTTCTATATGGGAAAGTCCAGGAGCTGGTGTATGTCTCACAACCTCCAGGGTTTACTGATCCAGATTATCCAGACCGTGTCTACAAACTTGATAAGGCACTGTACGGATTACATCAGGCACCAAGGGCATGGTATGAGACACTGTCAACTCATCTCTTAGAAAATGGATTTGAGAGAGGTAAAATAGACAGTACACTTTTCATAAAGAGAAATGGAGAAGATTTCCTACTGGTTCAGGTGTACGTTGATGACATCATCTTCGGATCGCCTAACAAAGACATGTGTATTGAATTTGAGAAGGTTATGAAGAAGAAGTTCGAGATGAGTGCTATGGGGGAGCTGAAATTCTTTCTTGGTTTACAAGTAGATCAGAAGGAAGATGGGATGTTCATACATCAGACTAAGTACGTACATGACATTTTGACTCGTTTCAAGATGAATGAGTGTTCTACTTATGCTACTCCTCTACCCGTGAATCATGGACTTCATCCTGATGCAGAAAGCGACAAAAATGTCGATCCAACTGAGTATCGCGCCATGATAGGTTCGCTTATGTATCTAACTGCTTCTCGACCTGACATTATGTTTGCAGTTTGTCTTTGTGCCAGGTTTCAGGCTAATCCAAAGGAGTCACATATGATCGCTGTGAAACGGATTCTTAGATACCTAAAGGGGAAACCCAAATTGGGAATCTGGTATCCAGCTGATGGCGAATTGGATCTTGTAGCGTATACAGATTCGGACTACGGAGGATGTAACCAAAATCGGAAGTCTACTACTGGTGGATGTCAATTTTTAGGAGGAAGAATCGTTTCCTGGCAGTGCAAAAAGCAGACTTCGGTGGCTGTTTCCTCATGTGAAGCAGAATACGTTGCTGCTGGTAGCTGTTGTTCACAGGTTTTGTGGATACAACAACAAATGCGGGATTACGGTTTGAATTTCACTCATACTCCTATACTTATTGATAATCAGGCCACCATTTCAATCACAGAGAATCCCAAAAACTTTCCCAAAACAAAACATATAGACATAAGGCATCATTTCATAAGGGATTGTTTTGAGAAAAGGATGATTTATTTGAAAAAGGTTGATACTTTAGATAACCCAGCTGATTTGTTCACAAAAGCTTTCGATAGAGCTCGGTTTGAACTGTTAGTGCAGCTGAACGGGATGAGAAACCCGGAATAACTTTTCGTTTTCTCATTAGTGCTGAAGCTTTTAGTTTTTAAGTTTTTAGTTAGTTTTTACTTTGTTTTTATTTGCTTCTGCTTGGTTTCACAAAAAAAAAAAAAAAAAAAAAAAAAAAAAAAAAAAACTATAGCAAATCTGGTACCTAATTGGAAATGATAGCACATTAGCAGTTGAGTTTGTTACAGTTAATAAAACTGAGCAGAAAATTAAAGCTAAGTGTGGCTGCATCTTCATTATATGATGTACTGGTAGACAATTGACACACGAATCCGGTCTGTTAATTGAAATAGAATTCTTAATGACTGTTGATTCTGTGGGATACATGTCATTGGCGTATGATTTTATAGTCTTAAATCTTGCGTTGACAGCGTGTTACAAAATTCTGAGGTTTCAGGTCTTTAAATTGTTAAATTTATCTGGGATGATCTGACTGGTCTTTTGCTGCATCCAGATACATGCTGACCTAGACTTTGTCAGAACATCTTAAAAGAGCATACGATAAATGCCAAAACCCTCAAAGGCTAAAAGGCAATCACTCAAAAATGCCTAAAGCTGAAAATTCGTACCGCATAAAATGGTATTTGTCTTAACCCTGGTTGAGTACACGTTTGGTCACTTTGTTGCATCCAGATATATGCAGACCTGTACACCTTCGTGACTCGTACCTTGTAAACAATACGGATAATGGCAATTTACTCACCTGTTACGATGAACCTTTGTGCATGACTTGATCGCGGGGGTATGTCATGTCGTGGGTAACATAGATGATTCAGTTTAATACACTTAAATGCTAATATGGATTTGGAATCGTTAAGTGTTATATTGTTTATGTGGATACATAATACTGGTAATCGTCTTGGAATGCAGTGTTACATTTTAAGAAGTTGTTAAGAACATTAACTCACTGTGACATCTCAATCTAGCTGATATGATCCTTTTAACCAGTGTTTGCTATAACAAAAATAGAGTGTTTTAATGTTTGTACATAGTTTACTTAATTTGTCTTTACGTTCATTTACTTTACTTGTCAAAAAAAAAAACCCAAAAATCCAAAAAGATTTTATTTTGCTTCGGGATTTAACGCACGAGAAACGGTTGTTCTGTGGTGGATCTGACTGTTTAGAAAATTTTGAAAGTTGTTTTTCTAAAACACTTAGAAAATTTTGCAAAACAGCATATCTTTTGAAAGCTTATGAATTTTAACCGCAAAACAATTTTTGTCACAGGTGGTTTAAATACCTTGTAAGTTTATATTTATTATGATGGTTTACTTACAAGTTTGTTGAGTGTGACAGGTTTTATATTTTGATGATAATGATGGACGTGATGAGGTCTGAACCTCCTATTGGACAAATTCATGTGATTCAAGAAATTGTTTTTGAAGAAACAGAGACAAGAAGACGACAAAACACTGAAGTTCTAATAACAGTTGCTGATTTTAGAAGACTTAGCAGCTCAGGGGGAGAAATATACATACAGGAAGAAATATTCTGTGTTTCAGGGGAGTAAAAAGACTTCAGATTGAGTAATGCATTCGAGTAGAGCTCAAGGGGAAGTTTTTACAATCCAAGCTTATTCTCAGGGAGAGTTACTTAATTCTCAAGAGATGCTGAACATAAGAGAGTTGTTAAAGACTCAAGATCACAAGTTAAAGAAAAGAAGAGAAGTGATCTGCCAAGTTCTTCTAAATTACTTTGGTAGACAATCTCAAGATCAAGATGTTGAAGATTAAAGACTTCAAGTGGAAGACAATTGAAGATACTTTGAGATTTGAAAAATAATCTTAAAGAGCATCTGTCAAGGGGGAGTTTGTTGGTGCAAGTTTGTGACAGATACTCAAACGGACAAACAAACGCTCGAGATTATTGACAAAAGACTTTATATTGTTCGTGTCGTTAGAAGAACTTGTCTAAGTTAGTTCTAGAATATGTAATTAAGCTAGTATTGTAAAAGCCCAACACAAGCCCAGTTAAAAGCCCATGAGGATGCATGTATATAAGCAAATGATACATGGGGTTTTAGGGGTTGGTTAGTTAGTTGGTGAAAACACATAGAGAGTTGAGAGAGCTAGCTAGGATTACAAGTTCGGTGTAGTTCTTATTAATTGTTATCTGTGATTCGATTAATAAGAAAAGCATTAAAAGTAATCTTGTGTTCTTTGTGTGATATCCACGGATCAAAGATATTCCGCGTCTAGGATTCGTGTTTGGTTTGATTGCAGAGAAGATCTCAAGGGAAAGGGACCTACAAGTAGTTCATCCAATAAAACATCGAGGGTCGTGAGGATTGTATTAGATACATAGCACTAGGAGATGGAAGGCTTGTCTATGAGTAGCGATGTTCTTGTGTTGATCATTCACTATGGTTGTATCTTTCTATCATCTCCGAACCCACTTTGATTTGTAGACTTTTATTACTATTTGTAGTTTATTTTTAGTTATTTGTTGTGTTATATTTTTATCTAATTCTTGTTTGTTTAACTTGTGACAGGTTCAAATAGTGATTAACTTGATAAACCTTTAAAATCAACCTTGTGTTGATCATTCACTATGGTTGTATCTTTCTATCATCTCCGAACCCACTTTGATTTGTAGACTTTTATTACTATTTGTAGTTTATTTTTAGTTATTTGTTGTGTTATTTTTTTATCTAATTCTTGTTTGTTTATCTTGTGACAGGTTCAAATAGTGATTAACTTGATAAACCTTTAAAATCAACCTTAACTGAATTAATAAACTACTAAGAGGTTTAATCAGCTTCTGGTAGTCCCGAGCTAGATCCAAGGCAAAGAAACCGGTAGTGAGACAGATCCTTCGGGCTTCTGATATCCAAACCGGGTTCTAAGCAACGGCTTCTGAAGTGGACCAGATTTGAGTGACACATTTCTGGTTCTTACCAAATGAATGAATGACTTTCTTGGCAAAGGGAGGATTACCTTCGGATTACACACCTTTAGTATTATGTTCCACCTTTGTTAAGGATTTCATTCATCTCGGGAGGTTATGGGTTGGGTTTGTTAAGTCATAAATATTAAAGTGTCACTTCTAAGATAAATATAACAAGAATATTATATCTAGGTCTCCTTAGTACAAAACCGTTAACCATTGGGGATACATTGTAACACCCCAAATTCCGAAAACTATGTTTAACAATATTAATCCATTGGAACATGGGTTAGGCTTATTTTACATAAACAAACATAAGCTAAGCACTAAGGCTTGTCTAGAACAAATGGTGGTCAATTAGACAACTTAAAAACTTATGGATTAGAAGTGCCATATCTACAAAATGGGGTGTAATATTATCAAAAACAAAATAGGGGTGGATGGTCAGACTTGGTAGTCGACCAAAACACCACAAACACACACTCACCCTACAAACATTGAAATCTCCAAATTCAAGAGGGAAATCAAGGTGAAATTCCTGCATGATTGCCTAAAACGAATCACCATCAAAATCTGAACAAGAGGTATGTTAAATCTTTTGATTTGGTGATGATCTTCAAAAATGGGGTTCTTGATGTTAACCTTAATTAGTGAGAAAATCTTCAATTTATGAAGTATACTAGCTTGTATGAATATGGGGAGATCAACTTCCTAACCACAAGCTTCAATTGTTGATATTGGGGGTGAAATCACACCATCTATAATGGTAAGGGAGGGGTTCGACCCCATGGTGAAAACCCCCAAGGCTTCATTTGAAAATTTGTCCTAAATTGCTTGATTATTGACCTATGTAGCTAAATTATCACAATAACTTGATGTTTGGTTGTGATGCTTGAAATAGGGTGATATGAGAACTAGGAATTAACTTATGAAATTACTAGTCAAAATATGCCCGCCAACTGTTTGTTAAAACGCTTGAATGAAATACGGATTGATAAGTTGTTGGGTGAAGACCATATCCAATAATATGAACACTTGTATGAGTTATGTATACCATTGAACACTGATAATAGGTTCTAACGGTAGTTTGATTTGCTCAGATAGGTGAATCAAGTGGAGTCAAGGACGTTAAAAGCAAGCTGGATACTCGCCAATAGGGGGAGTCTAGAGGTATGTCGTCCGCATGAATCACTTTACATAATTCTCTATGTTGTTGATGATGTATTGATGACAAAGTATTAATGATAACGACTTAAGTGGATGATCTTGTATAAAGAATAGACATAAGGTTAGTCTTAAGGATTTTTGGGAAATTGATGTAGTTATTCATGATGGGAATGATTATTGTTGTAGTCTAGAAACCATCGAGGTATAGATAAGGTCCGATACACGATAAGTTAACGAATGGCTATGGTAATCTAGACGAAATGGGACTAAAGTCGGGTGGACACCATCTTGGCCTTTAAATGGGTCAAATAAACAATTCAGGTATATCTTATGTTTGACGTATAAGATCGAGACGTAGACAATCCCCGATGCGGATTATAGAGCCTGAGGCATCCCTACATGTTTATAAACCAAGGTAAAAGCAACCTGGGGCGATCGTAGGGGCCGAGGTAGTGAAATTGCACCCTTAAACAAGCGTTGGGCTGGGAAAAGCAAGAAAACATCAGCAGGTCGCTATGAGAGCACAGCTTCTGTAAACGAAGTGAGCGGGCGCCCAGAGTGGGTTTTTCGACCGTTTTTTCGATTTTAACGCTTTTCTAATGCTAACTAACCTTATTCGATGTATGTATGACATGTTGGAGGTATGATGGACATCCGGATGGAAGATCAAGCAATCAAAACAAACTGAATGCGTTCTATGGAACTTCTTTTGTAGGAACTAGCCATAACATAGCTTAGTTGAATGAAATCACTTTGTTTCCGCTGTGTCTAACTACTATTAACTACTTGGTTGTTTTGAAAAACTTAACCCCATCCGGTTTTTGGGTATAAATTATGTTTTGTACTTACATTATAATTGGTAACTAGTGCTCAAATCATGTTTACCCCCACTTAAATCCGCTAATTGTAACAACTTAGGGGTAGGGTCTTACATACATGTTGCCTGAGTTGACTGTAAGAGAGATCCTTCGGTCCTCATGGCCGTTAACCAACTTAGGGGATAAGATGTTGCCAAGACTGACTGTAAGAAGAGATCCTTCGGTATGGAATGCGAGAGCTAAGGGAGGTGTACGGTGTTCAAAGTCGAAAGTTAAGCCTCCATTTTAAGAAGAAGATAAGTTAGAGTACCAGAGACTTGACCG
Source organism: Ambrosia x helenae (assembly GCA_030844895.1). NCBI lineage: Eukaryota > Viridiplantae > Streptophyta > Magnoliopsida > Asterales > Asteraceae > Ambrosia > Ambrosia x helenae. The sequence continues at coordinate 38,287 of JAUTDX010001489.1, read as the reverse complement.
CGGTTTAGGAAGCACCTGTGAAGCCAGGGCTCAGTCGGTGAACCTTCATGCGGACGCGCATCGATATGTTAAGCATACTACTCAATAGTGGCCCCGTTTCTCTATCAAGAAGTCAACACTTCAAGCTCACTCTAGTCCTCCTCACAAATAATTAAACTTAATACTGTTTCTAATAATAAACTTAACTACTTACACGGAGGGCTCCAAGATGTGCATGACCACTATCTCTACTATTTTATCTTTTTATTATATAAAACCCAAAACCTTTTTCAAAATTATTTTTCTTAGAACCCCTCCGTTTTATTTTTCTTTTCAAACCCGATTAGTTATTTGATGAAAGGTTGAGTAGGGGAAAGTGTGTTCTCTAGAATACGATACTCTGTATTTACCCTAGAAAGCTATGTGATACACGTCAAGTTCTCTGCCTATGTGTTGGTTTTAGTTTCTACGTATTTATCGTTTACTTAAAAATTTAACAGTTGAAAAAAGGTTTAGTAAAAAACAGTCTTTTTCCCAAAACCAATGTTTTGAAATTAACACATCAAGTTTCTGGTGATGGGAAAAATGACATCTTTTTAATTACTAAAACCAGGCACATCACTAAGGTAGCTGCACTGGCTTAGGATGCACTGGAGTCCACAGCATCCGTTTGTCACATGCATCACTTATTAAACTTATTTGAACTACTCTGACACTATTTACCTCTGAGTTTTGGGTTGTAAACTTATACTGCTTCCGCTATAATTTGTCGTTTTAACCGTTAACTGTTGGATTTTATTTCGTTATTTTCATATCATATAGTTGTCATTTATTGTGACCATTGACTTGGATCCTGGTGTGTCATGCGCCTCGCGGTAAAACCCTGCAGGTGGAATTTGAGGGTGTGGCAGCATTGGCACCGTCTCATCAAACCATATGATCTTAGTTTTTAGGTTTTTGATTTTTTGGATATTTATCTTGTAGTTTTTAGAACTTGTGTTATATCATTGTGTCTTCTAAGTCTTATTGTGTCTTTTTTTTCTCAGCACTGTATTATATTTTGTGATCTATTTTATTTTTTATATGATTCTCACCCTTCTTATTTTTTGTTACACTGTGTAAGATAATTGACCCAATATATATAGAAGTTTTAAGTTTAATAATCTGATATATTTAAGAATAAGTATATTTGATGCCATTTAGTGTTTTGTTTTGTTTAGTTTAGTAAGTATTATATTATATAAAATACTTGATTATCCTTCAGGTGCTTCCTGGGATAGACAAATCTAATATGAAGTGATAAATGTGTGTATTGTAAAATGAATAGGTCATTTTTTCAGGATTGTTTTTAAAGGGTCAACACTCGATAACTCGTAAAACCTACTCCTATTTCTACGTGTGCACATCTTGCTCGAGTAAAGTCTCTGTACAACTCTGTCACTTCATCAAGACATTCTAAAGCTGTGATGTGAACCTGAAAAAAAACAACCAAATTAATATCAATGACATGTCATGATGATGATTGATGTAAGAGACGCGCATGATGGGGTGAAAAATTATCACTTATCAGCTAGAGATTTACTTGGTGTATAAGAATCATAGGTTATATCTAACCGGCTTAGCAACTTTTGTAATCAATGTTCCTACCAACACCAATCAAAGTACAAAAAAATAGATTCTTACCAAACTAAGTACATCTGTGAATATATTATGTAGTTAGCGGGTTCTTATATGTAATAGTAGGTTCAAAATCATATATGAATATATATATATATATATATATATATATATATATATATATTATCTTAACATGATTAGTGACTTGCCTATACATGATTAATGAATTACCTAAACACGTTATGTTTTTTTTTCAGCATGTACAAAAACCCACTAGAATTCGTTTTTTATTTTTTCGGTTTTTATATAGCACTATGGTGCTCATTGGAAAAATAATAAAACGCTCGTTAATTTGGTACATTTTTTTAATTGTCATATAAAAAGTTATAAACATTTAAAAGTTATGAGGGCATGATAAGGAAAAGATAAAGATAAAACTATTAATAAATATAATTAAAAAGGAATTTTTTTTAGGGAAATCATGGAGTGGGAAGGCGTCACCTGATGCCATGTGTCATACCCTTTTCATTTATTATTGTTATTATTATTATTATTATTATTATTATTATTATTATTATTATTATTATTATTATTATTATTATTATTATTATATATATATATATTGTAACGATGTATCAGCAATAAATACGGTTTATATATATACTATACTACTATATAATGGGTGTTGGATGGGTAAAATTGTCATTTGATATTCATTCAAGTTAGCAACATTGTAATTTCATTTAGTTAGCTAGACAAATTTAATACCAACAATAATTAATGATTAAAGTAACCTTGAATACTAACAATAATTAATCCTCAAACTAACCTTGAATACTAACAATAATTAGACAGCTTGCCTATTTATTTCTTCTCCTTATAGAAAGTGCCTAACGGGATAATTGATAGATTGAAATCCCTAAGAAAACGTTTCTTTTGGGGGAAGATGACAACAAAGCAAAGACCAACTGTTGCATGGGAGCGAGTAATTGGAACTACTGAAAAAGGAGGGTTGGGACAGGGTTCCTTGACAAATATGAATGAAAGTTTATTAGTCAAATGGTGGTGGAGATACAAATGTGAAAAAGAGGCGTTATGGAGACGAGTCATAGATGCTATTCATTTAAACTCCAACTCTGGGCCGTACCTGCCAGTTAAGGCCAGAATTTCGGGGGTATGGTCCTAAATATGCAAGGTGAAAAAGAATTTAGTGATAAAAATTTTTCTCTACGGAGCATGATTAAAGTTTTAGCATGGAAATGGACACGACATTCGCTTCTGTATTGATTGGTGGATAGGGGACGGGCCTTTAATGGACCGATTTCCAGCTCTCTTTGCGATCGAAAAGGTGAGGTTGACATGTGTTGCTACCAGGTTACAAGGATGGTACTGGAAGAGACCGCTAACAGGTGCGCATGAACTGATCGAAATGCAGCAATGTAGCGCTTTAATCGCTGAAACCTCTATCTGTGATCGGGTCCATACGTGGTCCTGGGTCGATACCCCAGATGGATGTTACTCGGTTGGTTTGTGCAGAAAAGTACTCACTCAGCATGCAGTTCCGTTTTATCCTTTCCATTGGGTAAAAAAGGGGTGCCACAAAAACTTTTTGTATTCAGTTGAAGAGCAGAACAAAATCGCTTACTGACCCTTAAAGGACTTAAGAGGAGAAGGATATATCGCAGCCCGACTACTTGTGAATTATGTGGAGAAAGTGAGGAGGATGTGGACCACTTACTTACGTCTTACTATGTGGCGGCAGTGTTGTGGCAAGAAGTTAGTTCGTGATGCAAAGTCCCCACGTTGATGTCGTAGCGTACAAAAGAATGTTTATTCAAATGATAGTTTTAGCGGGGAGTTGGAGCTTATGGAAGGCGCGTAACGAGGTGATTTTCAAAAGAAAAAAGGTGAATGTTTAAGGACTTATTTGGGATGTACAAGCCACAATGTTTTCATGGGTTAAACTATCAAAGATGCAACATGGACGTGGGAGAAATGGATCGCTTTTTATGTTCCGATCACATGACTTTTGTATGCATGTTTTAATTGGGTGAATTTTGGTAATGTAACTAGTTGTTGCTAGAACCTTTCTAGACACAACCTTGTATATAGTTTGGAGAAATAAAAAGGAAATTTGCCGATAAAAAAATATAAATGCCAAAGTGAAAAGAGCATGTAATCAATTTCTAACATAACCAATTTCTAGCATCAATTCACAATCATGACGATCTTCAATTTACTAATTATTATCAATCCAAGCCACCATCATTTTCTAACTATTATCACCCAACCTCACAAATACATGGTTGGACCTATGTGATGTTCAAGGGGGCGGGCGTCCCCCTTAAAAGAAAAATTTTAGTGTAATTTGTAGGCAAAAATCTCGACCGCACCCCATTCGGTTAAGCCTCTCAACCGCACCCGTTGAAAATAATTCTTGAGTCCGCCACCGCACAAATAATTTACTACACACTATATCGCTTGTTTCTCTCTGGCTAGAAATCCTTCACTACTGCTTGTTGAACCGGAGACAGGGTCGCCACCATCACCGTCACCATTACGCCTTTGCTCTTCGGCGTCACCCACAATCGCCGCCCCTACTGTGTTCTTTTTCTCGCATCTTTGTGACCATGTACAAATCATCAACATTCCATAGGTTATGGGCATCTTGTTCTCTTTCAAGGTAAATCACAACTATACCTATTCCTACCCACAAAATTGTGCAATCACTAAAAAAAAGATATATTATAAAAACAGACTAGATTAAAAAATTTACAACAGACCTTGTAGTCTTGCACTTTTGTATTTCGTCATGTTGAGCCTAGGGGTGAGCAAATTAACCGCCATAATAAAAAACCGAACCTATTTTAACCGATAACCAAAATAACCAATGGGTATGGTTATGAAATTTCTTTAACCAATCGAGCGGTTATGGTTATGGTTATGAAGCTTTGGTTAACCGATCTAACGAACCGAACGAAACTTGTAATTTTAAGTTTATATAATAGATTTATGTTTTACATAAACTATGTAGATGTTTATTACTATAATAAAAGTATGTTATTAACAAAATGATCTTGATGTGATGCTCTATTTTTGTGATGAATTAAACTTGTAATCAAATATTTAAGTATGTTTTTTTGTTAATATCTTATTAAAATAGATCCCATATTGGTAGTAGAACTAAAAAGTGTAGTCTTGATAGCCTTATAAAAAATAGTCAAGCTAAGTCTATCATTGTAGGTTCTGGTTTTCTAAGACCAAATGGCTTTTAAGTTTTATACTTTAGCCAAAAGTTAGTTTTAATTATTTTTTGGTTAATAACTGAAATAACCATAACCGAGTAACCATAACCGAAGTTTGGTTATGATTATGGTTAAGGAAATTCTATAGCCGAACTAGCGGTTACGGTTAATGATAAAAACCGAACCAAAATGACCCATGCACACCAATAGAGCCTTGGGCCCTTGGCCCACAGTGATGATCAAACCCATCAACGCATCTATTACAATTTCATCAGTGTTTTCAATACTTGTGCACCTACATAAAATGATATATCTAAATAATAAATTCAATGTTTATTTACAAAACAACACAAGCTTGATTATTGTAACCAAATATGTTTTAAGAAACGGAACATTTACAGAAAATATATTATAAAAAGTTTGTTGTACGGAACAAGACGTTGCGAAGGAATTAATTTAGTATTTATTTTCTTAACTAATTCTTTATATATTTTCGATTATTAAAAACCATTTAATATCTTATTTATTGAAAAAGCTACACATTCAAGACAACCGCCTCAATCACGACCTACAATGGTTGCTTCTGCCTTTGCACCTCATCCAAACATATATTCTCTCTTTAATACACATTCCCATTCTTATTCGCATGATTAAAATTGTTGTTTTCTCATTTTATAATAAATTAATTTATATGCTACATTATAACACGTATTTTGTCTTTATACATCCCGGGAAGATTGCGGGATATAACCTAGTTATAAAATATAGAAATCCACACCTTTTCTATTTTTTTTAATTTTAAATATGTATTCTTTATTTATTTGCAAATCCAGCTGCTTGCATAACTCACTCCATCACCTCCCATGGTTTTCCGTTTCGCCTCATAATATATTATTTTCTCACTTATATTATAATAACGTGTAAGATACTACATTTAAACTCATGTGGCATGCATATAATCATGAAACTTGGTTATATAGTTTGATAACGTCGAACTTTATTGTTTCAAACAGAACATTCATTTATTTTAAATGAATGAGATGATAAGGTTCTTGTTTATATTTTGCCATCCCCATGTTCATAGACGGCAAAAGTATTTTGTTCGACAGTTCACATTTAACACGACTATACTCAGTTTAATAAAAGTGTCATTTTCTTAAATATAAACCAGAGTTGTAATTTCCCCACGCTTCGCTGCGGGGAGTGTCACTTTTGTCCCGATTTTGTGAATTGTTTTCTGGTACGTTCACAGCGGCTGACAAAGGCGTTTCACCATCAGTCACAACCATCACCTAAAGTGCACCCTCACGATTCCGGCAATAAGGAAAAAAAACTTATGAAGCAGCAACCTGTGAGCAGTGACCTAACCAGTGGTGTAGTGTTACGTTGCAGTGGTGAACCACCGTCTAATTAGAGGAAAGTGTTTCTGTGAGTTGTTATTAACTGTCTAAAAGCATGTGTCCTAAAAGTAAAAGCAAACAATTGTGGTGAAAGTCAGAAAACAAAAAGTAAACAAAGGCAAACAATTGTGGTCAAATTAAAAGGCAAACAATTGTGGTCAAATCAAGAAAACAAAAAGTATACTATTGAACTGTCTTTCTATTAATATATATATAATTTTTTTTGAAAGGAAAATTTCATTCAAAACACCGCTCGATTGGTCCTCAAATCAAGGACCAACGAGCAACCCAACGAAACAACTCAATCCAAGGGATACAAATACCATCTAGTCCAATCTACATCTTTCCATCTAGACCTATTACAAATCCAAAAGAAAGTCGTATATTTAATAGTCTCAACGATCTCAATCGGCCTTCGATGCTTGTTATTGAAGATGAGATTATTACGCTCATTCCAAATAACCCACAAAGTAGTGTAAACAATACCTCTTAAGACGTGTCTCGCTTTCTTAGTCATCGTTTGGGTCTTCGGCACATTCAAAATGTCCGAAACATCAAGCAAGATATTAGGACTTAAACGGCACCATGCTTCAATCCTATACCACACTTCTTGGGAATACATACACCCGGTAAAGAGAAGGAACACAGTTTCTAAATCAGCTTGACATAGAGCACAACATGTATGTTGAGGACGATGCCACGTTTTATAAGTTCAGCAATTGTAGGGAGTCGGTTTAGAGCAGCCCTCCAGACCATAATCTTACATTTTAGCGGCACCCACACCTTCCATTTAATCTTCGGAATCTGCACGGCCAAATGGTTGCTGGAAAGCAAACTTTTAGCTGACCTTACAGTGAACAAGCCATCCGAAGCATGCTTCCATTTCCAACTATCTGTTCCACCCTTCCAATTGAAATTGTGGATATCATTGAGGAGCTGGAACAATTCGGCCACTTCTGCAGCTGAATTGGGGTTCGAACGCCAATCCCACACCAAGGTTTTGATATTATTAACAACCTTAATTCGAGCCGACACCATAACCCATTTCTTTTTCCAAGCTTAAAAAGATTAGGAAACGCGATTCTAAGCGGTTCGTCTCTTAACCAAGTGTCACTCCAAAAATTAATAGAGTTACCATCACCAAGTTCACCACCGAAGAAGGAGTTAATATTCGACCCGTTTGAGATTTTTTGTTCGCCGACTTTAACAATATTTTCCAACACCCATTAGACGAGGCACTACACGGGAGTAAAGCCCACGGTCTACTTGTACCATGATAACCCATAATAATTTTCTTCCATAAACAACTTCATTCTTTTTTGAATCTCCAAGTCCATTTTAACAAGACCGCGGCGTTGACATCTTGTAACTTAGACACACCCAAACCTCCTTTCTTTTTGGGGGTAGTGACAATATCCCACACAACCCAAGGGATCCTCTTCTCTTCGTTAGAGCCTGCCCACAAGAAACGTCTCATAATAGACTCGATAGACTCGATCACGGCCTTGGGAGCTTTATAGAGCGAAAGATAATAAACGGGTAAGCTTTCTAACACCGATTTAATAAGGATAAGGCACCCCCCCTATCGAGAGAGTTTTAGCTTTCCAAGAAACAAGACGATTTCGTATAACATCAACGACCGGGTCCCAATTTCAGACGCGAGACATCTTAGCTACAACTTGAATGCCTAGATAGCTATAAAAATATCAATAACATCAATCTCACAACATGTATTTATAAAACTACATCATTTTGTTATATTGGTGGTAAAAATGTCAAATCGACCTATTGAGATATTTTTAAATCGATATGTTAAACGCATATGTGTATCATAAATTGGTTGAAACCGATTAGACATTTTCTAATTGTGTCATTGACATATCAACCCGTTTATGGCTTGAACCAATTTACCACAAACATTAACTAGGTTAACTTCATGTAAAATCATGTCGTATCTTCATTTTAACAGCTCACTCATGATTTAAAAAATTTAAAATTAATGTAATACCGTAGTTGTTAGAGCAACTATTTAGGGCCTCGTCACAGTCAACACATCCTAGGTGGAGGTCATGGATCCACAACCCAATTCCACAACAATCATTGTAGAAAGGATATTCGCCGCAACCAATTTTACGCCTCATGGATCGAGAACATGGCTACAAGTTGTGATGGTTAGGGGCTTGTGAAATGTATTTTATGTTCTACTTTTAAATTGATTGACATGTCAACCTATTTAACTAAATTGGTCGTGCATATTAACCGAACACAGCCTATTTATCAAATAGATTAAGCATTATAACCCGAACCGCTTATTTTAATGTCGGGTCGTATCACCTAATAGTAATTTATCCCTTGCTTTTCATACACCCCTACAAATAGTATAACTTAACTTTGTCAACCCCACCCGATGAACCATAATCTTTAGTTAGTGTTGAAAGTATAACTTAACTTAAAACACCTTTTACATTGATTTCAACTATTCTACTCTACTTAACAATAATTAAACTTGTTATATTACAAGAAAACAATGACGTTAACTTTGTACACCTCACATTGGTACTATTTGGAAAAGATCTACAATCTTCATAATTAACAAGAAAAAATACCCATATAATCAGATTTAGGGTATATTCTTGCAGTTTTTTCTTTTTCTAAATAAATACTTTAATTTCTTCAAAAAAGAAAAAAAAAGGTTTATTTGGATACCCAGGCACTTTAACCCGACAATACCCATGCTATGATGACTGGGCTGGATAAGCACTATTATGGGCCTGGGTCGACCCACTATTCGACACGTAGTTGATCCATGAACCACTTGCATTTTCTTTATAATTCTTTTTTATCTTCATTATTTTATGAAAAAGAAAGTTACAATTTGGTTAAAAAATTATATTAAGCATGGCTGGCCCATTAGCGCTCCAATGAGATTGTGGGTTTTAATTAAAATGGAAAATGATTAGTGGTTATCCACGTGTCATGTTAATATGTTGCCACTTGTCATGATATTCTCATTCCGTACACCAGATTTATTTTATGATTTAAACACCTTCTTTTTTCCAAAATGGTTTCTTTATGTTGTAAAGAGAAACAAAAACTGGTGAAATAAATCTTTATAAAAGCCAATTTTCTATTGATTTACAAAAATACTAAAATTATTCTTATTCCAATTTCCAACGCACATATATAAAAAATTTAATATGTTTTATTTAACAAAGTAATTTATATTTTAAATTTATTCAATTCTTTTATATTGTCAAACATGTCGAACTAAATACTTTCAAGTTGAATGGTTATGAAGAAACACGAATCCTATATTGTAGGGTTAGCGCCAAGATAGTAGTGATTCTATGGGGTGTTTATAAAATGTGATAGGTCTAAGGACAAGACCAGGGATGTTCAGAGACAACAAATTAGAAGAGCCAAGCCTCTAAATGTTAGCAAATAAACAAGGGATGGAAAAGTACGATGCGCTCGTAGTCTTTTCTGTGAAAGTGTTCGTAAATATCGGATGCCAATAAAAGGAGAAGGGACTCCTCCTTTTATAGTACCTCGATATACGACTTTCTCAACCCGTCCTCTACCCTTAGTGGGGCCCGGCCCAGGTAGAGATGTCTCTAGGTTTCCGGCCCAAGTCCTCAGGCCCAATGGTGCAAGTGGGTTTGATAAAAAAAAGAGAGGAAAGGGGGGATGTTACCGTCCTGACGTAAATACACGTGGCGTCCGTCGAGTGGACGCTAGTGGGCGGCGGACACGTGGCGTCCGCCTACTGGCTATTCCAGGGCGGTGGGTAATCATCCCTATTCTAGAAGAACCTGAGACACGTTGGAGGGTTGCAAAAGTCTTCAGGGAGATATCTTGGTCAGGAAGCTGCCACGTCATCGTCCTTTCTGTTTGTCAGGCGGAGCGCAACCATTGATTGGCTGAGAACTCTGACGGGCAGTCTGCAGCGTCAGGAACAGTTGCCTGGGGCAGGAGTGTGTGTCTCGAGGCTGCCCCAGAAGGCATCTTTTAATCGTGCTGATGAAGCTTTATCTATCTTGCTGAAAAAGCTTCATAGTATGTCTGTTCTGCTGACGTAAAACGGGTGGTACATAATGGACGCTAGTCTTTCCGCTGACGTAGAACGGGCGGGTGAGTCTGCGTCATTATATGGTGGGTGCTAGCTGTTCCGCTGACGTAAAATGTGCGAGTGAGTCAGCGTCCTTTTTCTGATGTGCGCTATCTCTGCCGCTGACGTAAAACGGACGGGTATATGTTTAGCTAGGCGCAGCTTGTGAGTTTGTGATATGGTATTTGGTGCTATTTTGGTACCATATCCCTTCAGGTTCAAAGCAAAACACTGACTCATATATTTATATATGTCATAGCGTTAACCTTAATGTAGACACATAAAATTTTATTGTGTTTTGTGTTGTCACGTTTAATATTAACTTGTAAATATTAGTATTCCTTGTGACTTGATAACAATGTAAATAACCAATGATTTAATCTCACAAGAACATTTTCATTTGTAATTCCTGTGATTAATTTCTTTTTCTTACTTATCTCTCACTCACACACAATTAATAAACTTGGATTTATATATTAAACTCCATATTAGAGAAATCAGAATGGAAAAAAAATGGAGGCAGGGGAAGAGCCACATTCTAGTGCGGAGCAGGCGACCCTCTTAAAAAATAATGTAATTTATAGACAAAAATCCCAGTTGTCACTTTAATAGTTCAGTTAAACCCTTCACGGCCCTAAAAATAAGTTATGGATCCACAAAAACATATAGAGCGAAGAAAATGTAGTTTGAAGTAAGGAACAAAAATACTTATAATGGTGTTGAATAATTACACACATATATATAGGGGAAGGCTAATTTGAGAACATATATATTTCGTGCGAACTGTGAGAACACTATCATAAACCATTCAAATTCAAAATTTCTTTTTGCACCCATCTTTATTATTAAAATACAGTCTGAAAAAACAATTTACGCGTAAAAACTTAAACATATACGAAAATAAATTGTTTTTACACATGTGTGAATTGTTTATACATGTGTAAACTGTTTCATTTACACATGTGTAAAAAGTTAATTTTAGAGTGTTTTTGTAAGAAAAGATGAATTATTTAGAAAGAAAATTCATTTTTTAATGTTATATTTTAATTATAATTAGGATTTTATAAAAAATGATTTTGATTAATTTTTCATTTGTTCTCATGGTTCTCGCAATATTTAACGTTCTTAAGATAAACCTCCCATATATATATGATCTGGATCATTTAATAACTTCTTCTTATTGCGAGAACTTGAGAACTCCGTTGGAAATCCTACCTCCCAATTTTTCTAAAAATATAGATAAATATCTAACCAAGAAATCTGGAAAAAAAATTAAAATTTTGCGTTCGTGCAATTGTAAAAAAAAAATTACACTGATGTAATTTTCATAGACGTTTTTATTTTTTTATTTTTTCATAACATTAAGATATATTAAAAGAATGTATAAAAATCGTATAGGAGGGCGGAGTTCCCGTAGTTCTCGCAATAAGCAAGAGTTCTCATTTGATCCAATCTATATATACATATATATATATATATATATAGAAAGAGAGAGAGAGAAAGAGGTAGGTAGGGCTACAAACGAACCAAACATTCAACGAACAGTTTGTGAACCGTTCGTTCGTTAAATTAATTAACAGACACAAACAAGAAATTTCGTTCGTTTAACTAAACAAACGAACACGAACAGAGGTCGCGTTCGTTCATTTATGTTCGTGAACATTCGGTAACGTGTTCCTTTATGTTTGATTGTCAATTAGGTTATTTAACTTTTATTTTTAATTCAAGTGCTTCAAAATTTTAAGTAACCTATTATTTAATAACTATTATTCATGTATTACATATTAGTATTACTTCACTTTTTTGTGTGTCTATATTCATGAACATTCATTTGTGTTTGCTTACGCTCACTTTTGTCCGGTAGCTAAAATTAACGAACGAACACATTAATTTCCTTAATAACAAACACAAACAACAAATTTCGTTCGCTAAGTGTTCATAAGCAGTTCATGGACACATTATTTTCTTATCAAACAAACACGAACAAGGCTTTGTTCGTACTCGTTCGGTTCGTTTGCAGCCCTAAAGGTGGGTTCAATGGTTGTAAAACCATACATTTAACATGTTAAATATATGATAAAAATCAATTTAACATGTAAAAAAATTGGAGCTTTTGTATATAAATACATGTAGAAGGCATTTTTACTAGAAAGAAAATTGAAAAGTTAAAATAAAAAGTAAAAAAATGCTTAAAATGAGTTAAAAAGATAAAAGATAAGTTTTACAAAATAATTTTTTTTGAGTTTCTTATGATATACTTAACGAGTGTTTCAACGACAAAATATTATAAAAAAAAACAAACCCAGGTCAAGGAGAGTCGGGCCAAAAAATTGCATCAAAAGGAGAGGGTTTTTAAAGCTGAAGGGTGTGGGGGACGTCTTAGGGGCGTCTCAGCCCGTCTAGGACGGTGCACACCGGACCCCTAGGATCGTCCCGTCCTCGTTGTCCTCTCTGGGACATCCAAGACGGGCCACCCACTATTATTTAAATATTTTTTTACCGTTAAGCCTAACGGCTATTTAAAAATAAAAATTAAAAAAAAACTTTTTTTTTCAAATTATAAATACCAACCATTTCAATACATTTTTTAAAAAACTTCTCTGCATCTTAACCCAATAATCTCTAAATTTTCTTAAAACAATCCAACTCTCTAAAAAAACCAAAGCAATGTCATATTTCCCTTTGTTGATTCTTTATCTTCGTCGAGCGAGGAAAACCAAATTTTTTATAAACGCCATTTGGGAAGCGGCACAGATCATTGTGGCGGAGGAAGAGGAAGAAATCAACTTGCAACCACGTACTAGGCAAGCAGCCATAAACAGAGACCGGGAAGGTTAGTTTATATTTTTTTTAGAATTTATATCGCCACAATATTTATTTTTATTTATAACATACGTGTAGGTGCCCAGGAGAGATTAGTAGCCGATTACTTCGCCGATGAACCGTTGTACACAGATGAAATGTTTAGGCGCCGGTTCCGAATGAGCCATCGACTGTTCCTACGTGTAGCCTATGACTTGTCAATCTGTGACCCATTTTTTTATTAAAGGATATCCAAAAGAACTGCACGAGAATATTTGTATAAGTTTTTCATACGTGTTGTGAAGATCTACAACAAAAAATATTTGCGAATATCAACGTCCAATGACGTCCAAAAGTTGTATGAATTCCACTTACAAAAGATTGGTTTTCTAGGAATGCTTGGAAGCATTGATTGCATGCATTGGTCGTGGTGGAATTACCCAAATGCATGGCGTGGTCAGTTTATGCGAGGCGATCAAGGACATCCAACAATAATCATAGAGACTGATGCGTCCCAAGATTTATGGATTTGACATGCTTTCGTTGGTGTTCCCAGTTCGAATAACGACATTAACGTGATTCATCAATCACTGGTTTTCGACGATGATGTAAAAGGAACTGGTCCAGATACCAGCTTTACGGTTTCGGGGGTGGAATACAGGCGCGGGTATTATCTTGCTGATGGAATGTACCCAACCTACTCCACAACCGTTAAAACTGTTCAGCACCCTGTCAACGAAAAAAGAAAGAAATTTGCCAACTATCAATAATCAGCGAGAAAGGACATTGAACGAGCATTTGGGATTCTATAATCAAGATGGCACATCATCACAAATATATCACCGTGTTATTGTATGTATGCTTGTATCTTGCTACATAACATGGTCCTCGAAGCCGAACGGCGAGTTATTGGTGAATTGGATGAAAACGCGGTGGTGGAGATAACTATTGCGGTTAGCCCGAAACAGCAAGAGTTAAACGAATTCTCATTACGTAACGAGCACACACATTATCATCATCAAGTGGATTTGATTGAATACATTTAAAACAACGGACACCATGACTAGATGTCTTTTTTATTGTTATGTAATATTGTATTTTTTTAATGTTATGTAGTCTTGTAATTTTTTTTAACTTTATGTTTTTTTTATTTTATCTTTTTCAATTATTAATTTTAGTATTTATCTTAATTTTATATTAATTATTTATTACTTTAAAATATAATTAAAAATAATAATGAAGTTAAAAATAATAAATAATTAATAAGAAAAGGAGGAGGGTTGTCTGCACACCCTTGAGTTGTCCCAAAAGGAGGAAAACCCTCCTTGCTTATGTGGCAGGGTGACGTGGAGGGTTTTCCTCCTTTTTGGATTGTCCTCATACCCAACAGCCTAAGTCACTCATCCCAAGCACTAATTCGCTTTACGGTTCCTATTCGCAAACCAAAGATAGGAATAATATACAATAGAATCAAAACTATCATTGTTTCTATTGTTTTTTGGTTGAAAATAGATGTGATATATTTAACATATTAAATGCATGGTTCCTTAGTTTTCAACTTTTTTGAGGTCCCAATTAAACCTCACACTATATATATATATATATAGTGTTAGGTTATTTTCAGAAGAGGGTTTTAGTGCGAGAAGTGCGAGAAGAAACCTAAATCTTAATTTTTATTGGTAACGGTTCATATATTTTTGAAGTTTTTACTTTTTATATAACATTGTTTATGTTATATATACAAAACCCATAAAATTAACGCAATCAAATGTTTTTTTTTAAGATTTAAACTCTTTCCTACACATGTGTTATATTATGCGTAGGTAATGTTCTTACACAAAAATTTGTACATGTGTAGGTTATATAAATTAATGAAATTGCTTCATATATTTTTTTATATTCAAGATAGATGCATAAACAATATATTTCAACAATTTTCTTATGTTCTTATTTTTTTAAAAGTGATAAAAATGAATTATTAATCTTTTTCTCGCACTTCTCGCATTAAAACCTCTTCTGAAATGAACCATCCCCTATATATATATATATATATAGGAGGGTTATCTTTAAACGCTAAATATTGTGAGAACCTTGAGAACAAGTAAAAAATCAATCAAAATCAAAAAAAATTTAATACAAACCTCATTATAATCAAAATACAACATTAATAAATGAATGTTCTTTTCAAATAATTAATCTTTTCTTGCAAAAACACTTTCAAATTAACTTTTTACACATGTGTAAAAATAATTTATTTTCGTATACGTTTGAATTTTTACGTGTAAATTATGTTTTTGGGATTTTATTTTAGTAATAAAGATAAATGTAAAAAGAAAATTTGAATTTTAATGGTTTTAGATGCCGTTCTCACGGTTCGCACGAAATATAGGTGTTCTCAAATTAACTTTCCCCTATATATATATATATATACACACACACACATATAGGGGAGGGTTATCTTGAGAATGCTAATTATCGCGAGAACTGTGGGAACAAATGGGAAAACCAATCAAAATCATTTTTTTTTCAATACAAACTTAATTATAATCAAAATACAATATTAAAAAATGAATTTTCTTTCCAAATAATTCATTTTTTCTTGCAAAAACACTTTCAAATTAACGTTTTACACATGTGTAAATGAAACAATTTACACATGTACAAACAGTAAATTTACACATGTGTAAAAACAATTTATTTCCATATAAGTTTAAATTTTACGCGTAAATTGTGTTTTTGAAATTGTATTTTAGTAATAAAGATAAGTGTAAAAAGAAATTTTTGATTTGAATGGTTTTAGATGGTGTTCTCGCAGTTCGCATGAAATATAGGTGTTCTCAAATTAACTTTCCCCTATATATATATATATATATATGATTAGGTTCAAATGAAAACTAGCTTGAGTTGGAAGAACCGTGAGAACACCAACGTAAAATGTGAATTTTAAATTTTTTTTACACACCGATGTAAAAATTGGTAACTCCACCGTAAAAAAAATTGAAAAAAAAATTTACGATGGTTTTACACTTGTGTAAAACGTATAGCACACCAATGTTGAGTTTAAAAAAAAAGAATATTCCATTCAATATTTTATTATCCTTTATTTTACAACCACACATTCTTTTTCTATTAAATTAAGTGTGTGGTTATAAAGTAAGTTCCTTAGTTCTTCCAACTCAAGCATGTTATCGTTTTACCCTTTCCCTATATATATAAATATATATATATATATATATATATATATATATATATATATGTATATATATATATATACATATGTGATTGAGATCAAATAAGAACCAATGGGGCATTTAAGAACCATAAGAACCAATTGTAGCCACTAGTTTAATTTATTAGATAAGGGTTATTTAGTAATTTACCAATCCACTAATATTGGTAGTTATCTTTTTTAATTTAAAATTCCACAAATCTTAATATATAGGGGAAGCTTAATTTGAGAACACATATTTCGTACGAACTGTGAGAACGCTATCTAAAACCATTCAAATTCAAAATTTCTTTTTTATACTTAGAGTAAATTACCAAAACCGTCCCTGTGGTTTGGCGAAATTTGCCACTCCAACCCAATCTTTTAAAAATTGCTTAAACAGTCTTTGACTTTTAAGAAAATAGGCCAAAACAGTCAAACGATTTAACCAAGTTAAGTTTCTGACGTTAAGTCAGGGGCATTTTTGTCAACTCACGTATAAATTTTGATTTTTCTCTAATAATATTTAACATTTTGTTTCTTGTATATATGTTATTCTGTGTGAAGGTTTGATTTTTTGTATTGATGCTTACTGATGTGTCAGGGTTCAATTAACATGTGTTAGTGATGCCTATAACACGTGTTAGTATAATTATTTGAGTTTAACTCATTTACTAATTCAATAACTACTAATTCAATATCTAACACATGTTAAATCTGGAAATTATTTGAGTTTAACTCATTTACTAATATATATATATATATATATATATATATATATATATAGAGAGAGAGAGAGAGAGAGAAAGAGAGATATAGAGAGAGAGGGATGACATGATGGCTCTACATGGCCGAGACTTTGTAAACCCAATGCAAAGCCAAATACCAAATGTACCCTTTTCCGATTACAATATTAATTAACGTGTGTTTGTTTCAAACGACAATTGTTTTTTTCGTAACCTTCTTTTGAGCTGAATTCGTTACCACCGTTTTAACACGCTTTGCTGTTTTTTTCTTTATTGTACTTGCATCTGCACACACATTTGTCATAAAACACATTATCACGTTCATCCATAATTATGCACATGTGCATAATCAACAATCTATATTAAATATTGCGCAAATCAACATACCATCGTTATTCGTCGTTTCAATATGTTTCTGCTTGTTTGACCTCGTTTGAACCTTCTTTTTTAATTCTTTATCTGCATATAGGATATTTTGTGTGCAAACATTCAACATTTAATATTTCACAATAAAAAAATGCACGTATGCACATGTGCATTTTATATAAATGAACTAAATAAACTAATAACCTGATTCAACTTCCTGATGAACAACTGTGTCATCACAAGCTTCTGCTTCTGGGAGATCAAACGGAACTCAATCAGTTTCTGCTATATAATAAATAAAAAACATAACATGGAACAAGGGAATACTAATTACATCAGCACTAAATAAATAATTCCAACCTGATTCAACTTTCTGATTAACAATTGTGTCATCATCTTCACTTGCATCCGACAACTTTTTTGTTCCTTTCTTCTTTGATTGTAATACAATTATGTCATCATCTTCACTTGCCTTGATGATTTTTCCTTTTTTGCAACTGAATCTACACATATATTTGTCAAAACACACATTACATGTTGTTCATCCATAATTATTCACATTTGCATATCCAACTTTTAATCTAAGCATTGTGCAAAATACATACCATTGTTGTTCACAACTTCATTATCTTTCTGCTTACTTGACCTCATTTTTTAATAATCTTTCTACGTCTTCACCTGCATATAGGATATTTTGAGTGATTAAACAAACAAGATTGACCAAGTGACATGAAAAATATACATATATGCACATGTGCATATATGTATAAATGAATTTAATAAATAATAACAACCTTTATTAACTTCAGTGCCAACCATTATGTCTTCAAATTTAACTCTTAATGTACTTGTGCATTACCATTACTTTTATCATTATCATATAAACATATGCACATGTGCATCCAAAAATTAATCAAGTCTTGTTGCAATATAATGAATATGTTGTAAAATAGCCATAAACGGTTAACACAATCATTTTGGATTATATTGAATTGTTTATTAGATTAAGAAAAAATGAAATTGAAATTCAAAGACGAAACATAGCCTTACATCGCACCATATAAAATCCAATTCAAGCTCTTCAAGTTTTGGAAGATATTCCAGAAGCTTAAAGATAGAACTAGAACTAGAACTAGAACTGGTGTTCGTCATCTTCTCAGTATTATCCAAAACCAAAGATAATATTTTAAGATTTCCAAGCTTTTCAATATCATCTAGTTTCACACTTCCATAAACATTCACCCTCATATTCTCAAGTATAGGACACCGCATGACAAATTCTTCAAATTTCTTGCTTTCAAATTCTACTAACGACAAATCTACGCTCAAAAGATTTGGAAAACCATGAAAACAAGTTGGACGAAGAATGTGACAATTAAAAGCTTCAAATGTTTCAACCCTAAACAAGAGAAAAGACGGGTAGGCAACTACAGAAATCGATGATGACAATGAAGATGCTCTGTATAACCGTCGTTTAAGAAAGAGACGACGATGAAGATGCTTTCTATTCGTCTTCGATTGAAGTGTTGATTATGTGATGAACTAGGGTTTTGATGTTGAGTTTTTTGTTTGATTAGATCTGATTTCAGATCTATAAAGTGTTTTTTGTGTGTGTTTTTATAATATATTTACAATAATGCCCCCTGTTCACATTAGTTCTCATGGTTCTCACACTAAAGTTGGTTCTCGTATGATCCCTACCATATATATATATATATATATATATATATATATATATATATATATATATATATATATATATATAGGGAAAGTATAAACTGAAAACCCTTTTGAGTTAAGAAAACTAAGAAAACCCTTATAAAACCATCTAAAAATTTTTGTTTTTTTTTGAAAAATGTACACAAGGTAACATACATGTATTAAAGCATTTTGGGCCAAAAAAAGGCGCCGATATGATATTTAAAAAAAATAAACAAAGTTTATGCTGTTACATTGTAACAGCTCTGTTACATATTGTAACATCAGTGTTACATATGTAACAGCGCAAATTTTGTTTATTTTTTTAAAATATCTTATTGGCGCTTTTTTTTATTTTTTTTTGCCCAAAACACTTTAATACATGTATGTTACCTTGTGTATTTTTTTCAAAAAAAAAAATTAGATGGTTTTTACAAGGGTTTTCTTAGTTTTCTTAATTCAAAAGGGTTTTCAATTTATCCCCCCATATATATATAGGGTTAGGATCATTTGAGAACTAAGGTGAGTTGTGAGAACTAGAGAACTCTTGTGGACCATTGATCTTGATGATCCAATGGTTGAGATCAAAAGATGTGTAATATGTCTTTACTTGATTAATAAGTAGTTTTTTAATATGTTTAAGTACAATTGGGGGTATTTAAGTAAAAACCTATGAGAGAGAAGATTTAAATATAATATTATGTTATTTTTTATTTCATTATTAAAAACAAATCTTATTTATTAAACTTTATTTTAGTATTTTAATTAAAATAGTATAATATTATTTAATTTTTTTGAACATTCTGTATTATCACTCTCGTTTTTACACTGGTGTAATTATTTACACCAGTGTAAATCTTCCAAAATACAAACTTTTACAACAATTATGCTAGTGTAAAAAAAACCAAATAAAACATAAAATGGTGTAAATCTGCCATACACAACTTCTACAAAAAATACACAAAGTGTAAAAAAAACAAACGACTATACATTCATATTTACACTGGTGTAACTGATGTTTTACACCAGTGTTTTCTTACATCAAAACGACTATACATTCATATTTACACTGTGTGTAAAACTAATCGGTGTTTTTCTTACATAAAAAACGTTTACACTGTGTGTGAAACTAAATTGATGTTTTCTTACATCAAAAACGTCTATACATTCATGTTTATGCCGGTATAAACTGATGTTACGCCGGTGTAAACACCAGTGTTTTCTTACAAGATACTACACCACTCATCGTCGTCTCCACAGCATCGGCTCCTTAAACGCAAACATCATTTTTTTCGCAGCATCATCCCTGACAAAAAAAACCCCAAAACTTTCAACATAAAAAACCTATCTTTTCACCCAAACTTTCAAATAATAATAATAACAATAACAATAATAATAATAATAATAATAATAACAATAATAGTAATAATAATAATAATATTAATAATGATAATAAAGGTAATAATAATAACAATAATAATAATAACAAGAGTAAATAGCCATTTTCGTCCCTGTGGTTTGGTCCAGTTTGCCACTCCAGTACAAAAGTTTTTTTTTTTGCAATTCCTTACCTGTGGTTTGGATTTTTTTGCCAAATTCGTCCTTTTGACTAACTCAGTTAAAAAATGTCGTTAGTGTCAGGGGTAGTGTTGTCTTTTTACACCTCAGGGACGAATTTGGCATTTAAACATATTTATTTTTATTTTACAATTATGTTTTCTAAAAAAAAAGAACTCAAAACTGGTGCTAAAGGGACTCGAACCCGAGTACCTGCTATAGGTAGAAACACACATAACCATTGAACCAAGCCACCAAGTTGCTTATTATCTGAAACAAATTATATATATATATACATTTAGTAAGCTATTTATGCATGTTTTGTTGTACTTTAAGATACAAGTGTTTATGCTATATGTATGTCACATGTTAAAATTTAACATTCCATTTCTACTTCCTTCTACACATTTCCATCCCCACAGAGATATCTGTTCTCCAAATCATTGATGACCACCATAGTATTAGGGTAACCCAAACTTCAATCAACCTCGCATCAACCATCGGAACAACAACGACGGAGATTTATTCAAGCACAGAACCCTAATCGCCTTTGAATAACTCCAATTATACAAGCAGAATCATTGGAACAGCAACAACCGAAAGAAGCAGAAAACTTTGTTGAAAGGGGGTCCCGGTTCCGCTGCTACATCGTCTTTGGTGTCGTTGCAGGTTTATCGCCTAGGTTTAATTTGTGCTTTTGTTTTTGGCGGGCAATTATAGCCCCACCTTTGTCATCTCTTGCACTATGTGTGTTAAATGCTTGGAGTTATATATTTGTTAAATGCTTGGAGTTGATCTCTGTAATGTTAATGGTTTTTGTTGTGAGTTATTTATGGTTGTTTCGTTAATTGCTTTGTTGATGCTTTGTGTATATTACTATAATATAAAATGTTGTTGTGCATATGTTAAACTATGAAGCAGAGTAAATGGTTGCCTCTCCATATCCTTTTTCCCTGTAAGTGATTGCCTATCCATATCTTCATCATTAAAAAATCTCCATCTTTCCCCCTCTCTAATTTCTTGATGGTGAAGTATGAAAAGAATCAATGTGATGTTGTAGATTATTGTTGGACAAACTAGGGAAGAAATGTTGACCGGAATTTGGCCGGAATAAGTGAACGGAAAAAAAAACGTGGAAAGCAGGAGAGGGAAATCAAAATTTTTAAACTTTCATCATTTGGCAAATTCAGTCCCTCAAGGTTAACTGAATTTTAAATGCCAAATTCGTCCCTGAGGTGTAAAAAGACAACCCTACCCCTGACATTAACGAGATTTTTTAACTGAGTTAGTCAAAAGGACGAATTTGGCAAAAAAATCCAAACCACAGGTAAGGAATTGCAAAAAAAAAAAACTTTTGTACTGGAGTGGCAAACTGGACCAAACCATAGGGACGAAAATGGCTATTAACTCTAATAACAATAATATCAGAAAATAATAATAATAATAATAATAATAATAAAAATAACAGAAAAAAATAATAATTATAATAACAGAAATAATAATAATAATAATAATAATAATAATAACAGGAAAAATAATAATATTAATAACAGAAAATATAATAATAATAATAATAATAATAATAATAGTAACAATAATAATAATAATAATAATAATAACAATAATAATAACAAAAAAAACCTGTTCGTCTTCAAGATCCACCACCGTCTTCAACCACCGTCTGCAACCACCGTCCTCCGCCTGAAAACCCACCCAAACACCGTCATCGACCACCCTCACCTTCGTCTTCATCATCACCACCATCGACCACCCTCAACCAGCCCTTAACCACCACAGATCCAGCCCCGTCACCACCGCTTCCCCACACCGTCACCGTCGTCCTCTGCAAAAACCACCACCATCGTCCCCACCCCCTGTTTCACGTCAGATCCACCCTCAAAACCCATCGAACCCCCCTACCTCCACCTCCTACCTCCATCTTCACCCCTGTTTCGTACCCCCACCACCGTCCTCCGCCTCTGCCCACCATGACCACCGTCCTCCGCCTCCTTTTACAACCATGACCACCGTCCTCCGCCTCCTCAACCCCGTCGCCACCACTAGATCTGGTTTTTTTTCTTGTTTTTTTAGAGAGAGAGAGAGAGAGAGAGAGAGAATTTGATGTGTGTGTGAGAGAGAGGTGTGAGATTTTTATGATTATTATTATTATTATTATTATTGTTATTGTTATTTAAAAGAGTTTACTTGGGGTGGGGGTGGGATGTTATTACTAAACTACTCATAATTATTGTAGGCAAAAGACTTAACTACCCTTAATTTAAAAAATACAAAAAACTATAAAGGTGGTGAGGTGTCACTTTGTGAATGGTCCAATGGAGTTCTCTAGTTCTCACAACTCATGTGAGTTTTCATATGATCTAGATTCTATATATATATATATATATATATATATATATATATATATATATATATATATATATATATATAGGGAAGGGATAGTTTGAGAACTCACTTGAGTTGTGAGAACCATAGGAACTCTTTTGGACCCTTGATCTTGATGATCTAATGGTTGAGATTAAAAGATGAGAGTTTTTGTCTTGACTTGGTTAATAAGTATTTTTTTTAATCTAATAAAGTACATTAAGGGGTATTAAGGTAAAAACACCATGTGAGAGAAATAATTAAATATAATATCATATTAATTTGTTATCCAATAATTTAAAAATATCATATTTTTTAAACTTTATTTTATTTTTTTAATTAACTTACTTTTTTTAAAACAAAAAATCAAATGTAAAGTCTGTCTTCTCTCTCTCGTTTTTACACTAGTGTAATTATTTACACCATTGTAATTAACTTACTTTTTTTAAAAAAAAAATCAAATGTAAAGTCTGTCTTCTCTCTATCGTTTTTACACTGGTGTAATTATTTACACCAGTGTAAATCTGGCATAAACAACTTTGTTAAATCTTTGTTAAATAAACATCTCCATCTTGTTTTTACACTGGGGTAATTATTTACACCAGTGTTTGTTTACGTCTAAAAATAACCAACCATCCATAGATTTGTTTGATTTACACTGGTGTAATTATTTACACCAGTGTAAAATCTGCCATACACAAAACTTCTCAAAAAATTTATATATAATGAGGATGATTTACACTGGTGTAATTATTTACACCAGTGTAAAATCTGTCATACACAAAACTTTTCCAAAAATTTGTATATTACATCAGTGTAAAAAACCAAACAACCATCTATACATTCGTATTTACACCACTGTAAACGTCCCACAACCATCTATACATTTGTATATTACATCAATGTAAAAACGAAAACATCTATAAACAACAAAAAAAAACCCATCATCATTTCTTCAAAAAACATCATCATCTTCTTGATATTATCATCATCTTCCACACAAAAAATGCCATGAAAAATCTTATAAAAAACACTAATAATGATAATAATAATAATAATAATAATAAACAAAAAAACACAAAAAAAAATAATAGTAATAATAAGAAACAACAACACACAACAGAAAAATAAATAATAATAATAATAATAATAATAATAATAATAATAATAATAATAATAATAATAATAATACCTGTTCATCTTCTTCCTTCAACCACCATAACCCCCAGATCCAGATCCACCACCATAACCCACCACCATACCCGTCACACACCCATCAAAACACCACCATCTTCTTCCTTCAACCACCATACCCGTCGTCTTCTTGTTCCATCCACCACCTCGCGTCGTCTTCCTGTTCCAGCCGCCACCACCTTCAACCGCCCCATGCCCCAACCTGTTCAGAAACAACAACAATAATAATAATAATAATAATAATAATAATAATAATAATAATAATAATAATAATAATAATAATAATAATAATAACATGCCATACCATCGTCTTCCTGTTTCCAGCCTTCTGCACCATCAACCCACCAGATCCACCTTCGTCTTCTTGTTTCCAGCCTTCTGCACCATCAACATCATCTCCACCCTGCAACCACCGTCGCTCACCTTCAACCCCTGTTTTCGTCGCCAAAAAGGTCACCACCCCAGCCCCTGTTTCATCGTCAAAAACCACCACCACCGTCGTCGAACACCACCTGCAACCCCCCCCTTCACCGGTCGTCGTCTTCCTTCAAACCACCTCTAAAAACCCACAACCCCTGTTCAGTCGTCGTCTTCCTTCAAACCACCACCGTCGAACACCACCTGCAACCCACCCCCTGCACCAGTCGTCTTCTTCCTTCCTGCACCGGACCACCACCTACAAAAAAACCCGTCGCCGGAGCACAATATGCAACCCGAGATCCACCTACAACCCCCAGATCTAGATTCTTTTATTATTATTATTATTATTATTATTATTATTATTTAGAGAGAGAGAGAAACGAGAGAGAATAAGAGAGAGAGAGAAGAAGAGAGAGAGTGAAATGTTTAAAATGAGGGAGAGAGAGTCAGATCTTGCTTTTGTATTATTATTATTATTATTATTATTATTATTATTATTATTATTATTATTATTATTTAAAAGTTAGTGGGGTTGGTTGGGGGTGGGGTGGGGTGGGGTAGGATGGGGTGTTATTGTTACTAAAATACCCCTAGGTACTTGTGTAGAAAGTCTCTCTTGCCCCTGATTAAAAAAATACAAATCTGATGAGTGTCACTATGTGGTTGGCTCATACGAGTTCTCAAGTTCTCACAACTGGAGTGAGTTCTCAAATGATCCCAATCCTATATATATATATATATATGTGTGTGTGTGTGTGTGTGTGTGTGTATTATCAATTTTTTATTATACATATGTTATATTGTCAAACTATATTTTTAATACTTATTTTCAAATTCAAATATGTATACGCACGTATGTACATTAGAAAAACATGTTCTTACCCGTAATGTTTCTTTATACACATGTATGTACAATTTCTACATAATTACACATGTATGTACATTACAAAAACATATATGTATATATTTGTTTTGAGGTTTTCTCATAGTTCTCACTTAGTTAAGTGTTCTTTTAGAGCATTCACAGTAGCTCCCCCATTTTATGTGAGTATGTCCCTAAAATTATATGGGGTGGGTGTGAGTGGTTGTGAGTGAAGAAAAATGGGGAATCTACTGTTGATCGGTATAATTGGGGTTACTTGGGAATCTTTTGAGGAAAATTGGAAAATGTATTTATTTTTTAGTATTTGTTGAATGTAGTTGTGAGTGGAGGAGAGAGAAACTGTAATGATTTTTGTGTAATATGTGGTTGTGATTGATTGTGAGGGAATGGGGGATGGGGAAGCTACTGTGAATGCTCTTAGGATCCCTATCCATAGGGCTGCAAACGAACTGAACTTTCAGCGAACAGTTCATAACTGTTCAATAGGAAGTTCGTTTGTGTTCGTTCGTTTAATAATAAAAAAACACGAACAAAAAAAATTGTTCATTTAGTTAAACGAACGAATATAAAAATAGGTTATGTTCGTTCGTTTATGTTCGTGAACGTTCGGTAACATGCTCGTTTATGTACATTTGTGTTCGATAGTTTAATAAAGTTTTTAATTTTTATAATTTATTATTTTCTTTTATTTTTATTTATTTTACCCAAGTAAAGAAGTAAATAATGTGAGGTAAATATATGGCTATATGATACCAATAAACCTACTTTTAGTATTCACGCTCATTATTATAAGTTTCCACTTTCTGGCGTGGACACCTCCATTTTCAACGCCCTTCGCCATACATCTCCAACGCCCTCCTCCATTCACCTCTGAAATTAGTTTTTTTTAAGACACTACTTTATTATGTTTACCAATATTATGTTAAGTACTAAGTATGTTTGGATAATTAAGTTATATTTTGGGTAGATCTAGCTACGTCATACTATATGTTAATTATATCTTATTCGAAAGTTAATATATGTCCGTTTGTGTTTGTTTCTATTCACGAACACTTCTTTGTGTTCGTTTTTGTTCATTTATGTTCATGAACACTTGTTTGTGTTCATTACTATTCATTTATGTTCGTATGTGTTCATAAACAAAATTAACAAACGAACACGAACAGAAAATCTTGTTCGGCAAGTGTTCATTAAACTGTTCGTAAACACATAATTTCCCTAACAAACGAACACGAACAAAGAATTATTCGTGTTCGTTCGATTCATTTGCAGCATGACCTACCCTACATGTGTATAACATGTTAGCACTATTTAAATCAATTCCTATAAAACTAAATAAACTATTTATATAAACTTTAAATTTGAATAGTTAACGTGTTAACTCGTTTATTAAACAAGTTGTGGTGAAGTTAGGTTTATTAAACAATACATGTTTATATAACTTATAAATAAACGGGGTATACAAGTTAGGGTTAAGATCAAATACACAGTGAAACGAAAATAAGAAGTCGTAGGAAGGGTATCAAACGGACTCCGATTAAACTCATTCAAATGGCATTGGAACCGTCTTATCGAACCCTACGACGTCAGTTTTAGGTCTTCGTTTTTTGGGGTTTTAGTTTGTAGTTTTTAGAATATGCGTTATATCATTGTGTCTTTTATGTATCATTGTGTCATTTTTCAATTCATTGTGTCTTTTTTCTAAGCATTTGTGTTATATTTTTTGGCATTGTGTCATATTTCATGATCTATTGTGTTTTTTGTATCCTTCTCACCCTTCTCATTTTTATTACACTGTGTAGAATAACTTAACCTACAAGTTAACTCGAATATCTAAAATCTAAATAGTTTTGTGTATTTATTCCTCATTTGAGAATTTTTTTATTTTCCTTAAGGTTTGAACTTGAAAGTGTATATAATATATACTTCTTTTTAAATTTATCAAATAGTAGTTTTATATATTGGCTTCTCAAATTTGGGACTCCAATAAATTTTTGATAGTGGAGACCTGAAGTTCTTTAATTTCATGATTTGGTGCCTTTCTTTTTTTTTTTATCATTTTTTTGTATTTTTTTAATGAATAAATGAAGGAACATGTTGACTTTATTTATAAACTTGTATTCGAGTACGATGATATTTGTTTGGTGGAGATCAACTGATGAAATAAAAAACGTTGACCCAATATTGATAGTGACTTAATAAGAACAACTTACAAAATTTACTCATTACATAACCTGTAATATTTTTATTTGTTTGTTGTTCGATTTTCAAGCGTCTTGTTGAAAAAGTAGGTGCGAACACACAAACACACTGCAAAAGTAGTGAATTCAAGTGAATAAGTAATGATATGCAGTGTAGGTGTAATAAGACGAAGGACAAATTTGTTTTAAAAAAAAAAACCAATTCACTGCATATGCAAAGCTGAAAACATGAAATAAGAAATAAATTTTCCTTATTATAATTTTTATACACATATATATGTTACACATGTGAAAACTTAGTTTGCATGAAGGAGACAAGGGAACAATATGGTTAGGTCAAAATCAACATTGAAGGATATGTAACATCTTTTGAAATGACATATGACTACTAATAATGTAACAAAGATAAAACTGAACCCTGAAAATTGAAATTTATAATAATAAATATAAAAGAATAATCTTAAAATGATAATGCAATCAAAATCAAATGATGGAACTTTGATTTTATGAGGATTTTGACAAAGACCACCAACCCTACATAAATGTTTTGCTACAAAGAATCCCTACATAAAGTTACTAAAGCTTTGTTTTAGAATAGTCAAGAGTTCTTTACGCAAATTTTATATTCTAAACTATTAACTTAGGGACGTATAGAGTACTTTTATAACCAATTGGGGAGTACCACGGGTAGTTAGGACATCATTTGTTGACCGTTTAAAAAAATATATAGAAATTAGTAGTAGACATTTTATCTTTTTTCTTTAAAATATTCCAAATTTAAAAAAAAATATTATAAATAAAAATTATTATAAATTTTGATGGTCAAACATTCCTTGCTATTTGGAAATTGAAGAACCCACCACAACCATGTATACATTATTATCATCTTCATCTCTTATTTCTTCTTTTTATGGGACATCCCCATTATCTTCACCATCGGAATCAAGATTTTGGAGCTCAAAGTCAATACACTAACAAATTAATAAGTCATATTTAAGTATAATTGTTCAACCTAAAAAGAGCTCATCTCTTTTTCCTTTTTTTTTCTTCTAAAATGATACATGTTAAACAGCTTTTGCAAGTTAAACACATTGCAAAAATAGGTATACGCAACCCCAATAAGTACAAGCCAAAACAAGCTTTTAGCCTAGGGTAACACTCCTTAACGAGAGCATCGGGTTCATGCCCTTTTGGCATCGTTCTAGCTTTGTTCGCAACCTTAGATATTAACAATTTTTATCATTCGACCGTAGATTCCAATCTCCTAAACTTAGTAATCATAGTTTGAAACTGGTTACTTTTGTAAGAATATACAAATAACATTAAATCTTGTTTATGAAAAGTTACACTAGTGGCGCAACAACAATCCTATAAAAACTATAATTCTTTTGTAATGAAACATTGAATAAATAGCTTAAAAAGTTTATCACATTATGTTCTAAAGTAAAAAAAAAAAAGAATAGATTAAAAACAAGCCCATAAATGTACCTCAGGTGATAATATTATCTTTGACTTTATGTCTTTTTCATTGCTCTCCACATGATAGTTTGACTTGTGGCAATTTAAAAGGTTGATGAAAATGGTATCAATTTGAAGTAGGGGTTTTGGATATTTTTATTAATGTTGGTGGAATGAGAGAGATGATTAATCATGGCTTAAAGATCCTTAACTAGATCTTTCACTTCTACAAAAAGTTGGTGGGCTAATTAAGGTTGTCATATCATGAATAGTTTATGTTTTGGAATCTTAATCTTCATAATTCAAAATTTAGAAATAAAATTTATTAATCCTTTTTTTCTTGTTTACAAGCTTTCTTAGTTTTGGGTTCACAAATTCAGCCCAATAAGAATTTGAATGATATTGTGGAAAGTAGCCCAGTTGTGTGGGCTTAAGGAGTTAAGGCTTAGTATCAAAATAAAGGGCAGACTTTTTCTTACTAATTTTGAAATAAAGGCTTAGTTGTGTGGGTTGGAAACGAATTGGGTCGAACTTAAGTTTGACTCACTTAATTTAAAGAGTTGTGTTTGAGCTTGACTTGTTCAGGATGAACATCTAAGCCTCGAATCATAAATAGTTTTCAAAATCGAGTTGGCTTGGATATTTAATCACATATTTATATACATATACTGTTTTTATATGTATTCGTAACAACTTTATATATTTATTAAATATTTTATTATTGTTTAATTTTGGACCACATATTCAATATTTTATTGCTGTTTATTTTGGACCACACAACTGGACTACTTCTCAAGAGCTCACTCATCCTGGTACTGCTCACACCTGAGCACGCTTAACTATGGAGTTCTCCTCTCATCCTACTAACATTAAGCCCCAAAACGCGTTAGCAATTTAAGAGGCATTAATTACATAGAAACGAAGGATCTCTCCTGACCACGGCTAATGTGGAATTTGCCTAGAGTGTCGCAGAAAACTGTGTTTGATAGTAAAAGTAAGAGTTATAAGGTATTTTCTTCGTAACAAAATTGATTAACCAAAACAATTGTTGAACTCGATAGATTAATAAATTGTGTCCATGGGGTGACTTTGATGGGAGACGATGACAAGATTTTCGTATTAAGAAAGACGAAATGCTTTAAGATTATTGAACATGTCAAATAAAGTTGGGATGTTACCTAAGAGCATTAACATTGGCACCTCTATCTTATTATCAAAGCGGGTTTACCCGCGCGTTGCGGCGGGATCCAAAAAAACTTATAATACGCTAACAGTTTTCCCACCGCGCATTGCAGCGGGTAGATCCTATCGACATACATGTATTCCTTAAAGTTTGGTTCGTATAGGTCGACTTATTGTATAAAGTTCTAAGAAAATGATATGGGGAGCGTAGTTCTTGACGCTTCTTAAGCAAGTCCTTCTCTTGCTTATATATACACACAATCATTAATCAATTAAAGCAACACCAGAATTTGAGAGGAAAATCCTTCTAGAAACGAATTTACCAGGCAAATTCAATTTTAGTGTCATAAAAATCCAATACACATACTGTAAATTAAAAAACACAAAGATGTCAATATTATTGAACATGTCAAATAAAGTTGGGATGTTACCTAAGAGCATTAACATTGGCACCTCTATCTTATTATCAATAATTTAACTAAAACATGTTTCTCAGAAATTTGTTTATATTCAAAAAAATCCGCACATCTCATTCTTTATTTTTATCTTCGTTTTACTCACAAAGAATTACTTTATTATTTTTCTTGGCTTATACATTCACAACATTTAATTTAGAGATGAATAGTAACAAATTAAATATAAAGATTGAATTTATTCTTAACCTTTTAATTTTTATATAAACAATAAAACAGAGAACCTAATGTAGATGTTAAACTAATGAAAAACTTTATTATTTATCTATAACTTATATGAAAAGTGAAATGAAGAAGTTACTGTGAATGCTCTAATCACACAGCTAAGGGTGTTTGGGGGCACCACCATGAGGGGTGCCGTGATGGCACCATCTTGCATGGAACATCGTTGTCGACTCTTCCGTCACATGGTGAAGGCATGTAGACATTGTGGTCATCATGATCATGGTATGGGTTGAGTATATTCTTTGTGAATGGTTATATGACTCTTAGAGAAAAAAAAATTACTATATATACATGCACACACATTCATGTTTCACACACACTACACACTACACCACTCAAAACAACCTTACAACATCACACTTTCTTTAAAAAGAATACCAAGTGGTTGGTTCAAGGAATAAAACATCGAGTTCAAATCAAAAGTGTATAGGCCGAAGGTTTGTGATAATCTAGGCGAATGAATAGATTCCTTTTACAAGATGAACTGTTTTCAACCCAACGGTTTTTTATACCAATATCCATAATTCTTCACCCAACCGAACATGCTAACCTAAATCACATCTGGTCTTCACTTTGCCTCTCAAGTGTCGGACAAACAACCGAGTAACCATTTCACTTATCGCAATCCAACCCCCAATACCAAAACCTACCATACCATGAATCAACACGTCAAATACATCTCAATTCGGATGACGAATAAGAAGAATACCAAGAAAGAGTTTGAAGAAGTATATGAAAAAGCCCATCGTGGAAAACGTTCAAAAAACGTTTAATTGGGAAAAATGGTCCCAAATAAGTGGTAGACCTTATGTAAGGCTTTCTTACATATTTCTTAAACTGCACGGTCGGAAATCAACAACATAACGATACGTTTTGACGTCCAGTCATCGAACATTTGAAAAGCTACTCAGTGGATCTAATCGAAATATGGATCAAGTGAATTCGAATAGACAAATTTAAACAGTAAAATGAGTCAGTTCAATGCATGCTACGTTCAAAAGGTAAATTAATAAATTTTACAAAAAAATGAGTTCATACATATTTTATTAAAATGTAAATTATTAATTATATAATTCTAATTATGTAGACTCGCAATTGGCCAAGTAGATCGAATGAGTCTGCTATCATTAAGAATACCCTAAAAGACTACAATGTAACCTAAAAGAGAAGATCTTTCCCTCACTTGGCGTCATGGGATAATGTGAGATCTCAATCCAAATGGATGTCGGTTCTATTGTTGGACCTTGAAGGCCAATGGGTAGTCTTTCCAAAAACAAAATCCAAAACATCTTAGTCGGGACATTACACAACCTCAATGGACGGATTGTCAACCGACATGCCTTAAATAAATTTAAACTACGACCCCAACGACGATATAGCACCGACAAAGCTGCAACATAGGAAAAGTGTCAAGTTATCAACAAGCAAAAGGAATGAAGGTTGGCGGATGTCGTCTTCGGTCTTCGAATGCAAGACGAAAAAAATGGCGGACATAGCGAATAATAGAGAGCGGCACAATATAGCGGTGGAGTCAAAAATTAAAAGAGATTTGTTATCCATTAACCACTTGCACAGACAAGAAAAGAACCAGGATTTAAAGTTTTCATGGAGTCAGACGAAATATTGCTAAACTGTGGTTGTTGATTCTATTATATCTCAAACAGAAAATTTGTACGAAGTAGGTTGGGCCATTAAATTTTAGGTTGTCGATTTTTTATCATTTTAGTTTTTTTTTAAAATTTTAATTTGTAACTTTTAGGGTTTTTTAAGTTTAATGAAAATGCTTTTTTACTTTATTTATTTTTCATATTTAAATTTTTGTATTTAAATAAATGTTTTTTTAAATAAATTGGTTTGTATTTAAGTTTAATTTTAAAAAATCTAGTTATAGAAAATAGTTTAGTTATGGGTGGTGATGTGCCATCAATTACACATATTTAACATATATAATTAGTGTTTATAATAGGGTGTATTTGAGCTAAAACTGTTAATAAATGCTACATAATCGTTTCCATTTCGCGATTTTCAGGAAATTGAAACTCCAACAAAAAAAAAAGCAATTTTAGGGCAAAAAAAGCACTAAATGGAGATTCCTAAAGACAAAAGACTAAATGCATGTCCCAAATATGTGTAAAGACTCCTAAAGGCAAAATAGGCTGCAAAAGCAACTTTGAATTGACCATGCATGGCCACACACATTGGTACGATGGCATGACACTAGAAGACAAAGCAGCCAGCTGGGGAAATAAGGAAAACATCAGTGTTGTCTAGTGCACGCCCATGTGAATGGGCGTGCAACCCTCAAAGGACAGACATGACTAACCCAACAGCAACAGAACATACCTAGAACAGATGCCCGAGCGTGCATATCCTGAAATTTTGCCAATAAATAGCACATTTAATACAACGAAACTTGTGCCTTCCTTGAGCCATTTTCATCATCTTGGGGACCTATACGTAGGCCTAGGGCCGATCATGAAATGGCACCGTAGGTTAAGTTTACATACAATAAAGTCGAGGGTCATGATAATCACTTCATACATCATGGTGGTTAGAAGCTTGTCTATGAGTGGAGAGCTCTCATATCTTGTGTTATTATTCTTAGATGGTTTTATTCATCCAGTATACTCTAAACTCTTCAATTCATTAGACTTTTATATTATTAGTAGTTTATTTTTAGTTACTTGATGTGTTTATCTTCTTAACTAATCCTTGTTTGTTTATCTTTTGTGACAGCTTCAATTGGTGGTTTACTTAACAATCCTAAAATCAATCTATGTTTAATTTATTAAAAACTATTATGGGGTTGGTACGGCTTTTGGTAGCCCCATGCTAGATCAAAGGTGAGGATTCCGATAATGAGACATATCCTCTGGGCTTCTGATATCCAAACTGAATTCCAAACAATGGCTTCTGAAGTGGACCAGATCCGAATGACAGTTCTAGTACCGTATTAGATGTGTGAGTGTTTCTTTTTTGGCATAGGTTGGATTCCCTACTGGTGCACCATGGTCTTTGAGCCACACACCTTTAGGATTATGAATCACCTTTGTTAAGGTTATCATTCACGAGGCTTGGGAGTTAAGGGTTGTCATTGTTAAGTCATTTAATATTCACTAAACCAAACTCATATTTAGATGATCATTAAATATTTAAGTTGGTAATAGTATTTATAGAGTAACATCTTTCACAATCTTCGAAGTGCAGGAAATTGCTTGGAGTTGTTTAGAGATGTATAACATAAATGTAATATAACTAGTATAAACACCCGCGCTACGCGGCGGGCACGCAACCTTTTCGTTGTTGTAGTCGTAATTTGTGGTAACGTTGATACAAATAAAGTGTAACGTAAAAATAAGAGGGAAATAAATGTTTTTAAACACTAAAATAAAACGTAGATACCCTTTGTATATGTTGTAGTGTTTTGAGCCGTCGGTCCCCGTTTTGAGGTCCAGTTGGCGTTTGTGAATGAAAGCATTTTTCCAAAAAAAAAACACTAAAATAAAAAGTAAAAAACCATATAGAAAAAGGATGGGGTAAGCAAAACCAAAAAAAAAAAAACAGATTTGAAAAAAAAAAACTATAAATAAAAAAAGTAGATTTCGGTAATGAGTTTCAAAATCGAAGAATGAAGGCACTAAAAAATAAATTAAAGTTGCCAATAATGAGTTTCAAAATCGAGTTGTGTTGACCACTTTGTAAAAAATATTTTATTGTCATGCCTTGCAATCAAATTTACCATAATAAAGCGAAGCTGTAGTATGGAAATTTGGTCCACACACTATGTTCCATTTGGCATAACCTCTCAAATCATCAAATGGTGAATTAGAACTGTAGACGCAGTCTGAATTGTATATATATAGAATATAATATAAGTTAAACATAACAAAAATACTTCATCTAGCTCTCATTAGTGCAAAGGTGTTTGCTACTTAGGGGATTTCTCACCACAACTAATCTTTTCGTACGAAAAGTGAGAGTTAAGGGAGGAAGAAGTAATCCTAACTAGAGCTCCCCTCTAATTAAATTTAATAGGATAAATTAGAAAACTCATTGCTAAAATGAGCGGCTTTATGGTGGTTTAGGAAGCGTCTAAAAGCAGGACCTAAACTTTCTAACAAACTATTCTAAATGTGTGTGTTAGGCATGATGACACTTGCAGATCATGAGAAGACTGGCCTACAGGCCAGCAGTCTGAAGACACCTTTTATGCGGGCCGGTACACTTCCCCTGCCCGTGAATCATTTAGTTGGCAGAACGTCATCCCTTATTTATTTCTTTTCCCCTCTCCTAACTCTAAAGGGGCCATTCAAACCCGTTTCCACATGAATAATTAATATAATTAATCTACTTATCTAAAGAATACCTAAGACTAGCATGTTTAATAACCTACTATGTATCTTTTTATCTTTTTAAAAAGAACCTTTTCAAAAACTATATTTTCAAATCCCTTCGTTTTATTTTCTTTTCAACTCAATTAACTAAAGTGGTGAAGGGTTGAGTACGGAAAAAGTGTGTTCTTTGAAATACGATACTCGGTATTTACCCTAAAATCTATGCTATATATGTCAGGTTCTCTACCTATGTGTTAGTTTTAGTTTTTAATTAATTATCGTTTACTTAGAATTTAAACTCGATATTGTTTTAGTAAAATCATCTTTTTCCCAAAATCTTTGGTGTTTATAACATTAAGTTTTTGGCACCTGAAATGATATCTTTTAAACTACTAAAACCGACATATCAGGTGGTGCAAGTGATTTAGTGATGATATATTGGAATGAGGTGTCAACTTAGAATTGGTTGAATTTTATTGATAGTATAATGGGTGCCATAGCTACCCTAAGAGCATGAGTAGTGGTTTACGCCATCTATGAGCATTTTTTAGACATGTTGACGCCACATCAGTGGAGCCAATTTTAAACCGAAAAGGGTGAGTAATGATTCAAGCCCCTTCAATGATTATCTAATTAATATGTATTTTTTTTAGAAAAATTGGAGAGAGAAATAAGGGAGGGAGTGAGAGAATTTAGAGGGAGAACGTTGAAAGAGATGGGTGGAGCAACGTGAAACAAACCACACGACTAGCCTTTCATAGGGGTGTTCAAAAAATTTGATATTCGATTTAATTCGATTCGATTATCAAGAATTCGATTTACGGATCAAGAATTCGAATTTGATTCAATTCGAGTTCAGTAAATTGAATACAATCGAATATGAATTTTTTATTTTAAATTCGATTCAAATAAAAATAATACATTAAATATATATATATATATATATGTATATATAATATAGGGGAAAGTTAATTTGAGAACACCTATATTTCGTGCGAACCGCGAGAACGCCATCTAAAACCACGCGTAAAAATTTAAACGTATACTGAAATAAATTGTTTTTACACATGTGTAAATTTACTGTTTGTACATGTGCAAACTGTTTCATTTACACATGTGTAAAAAGTTAATTTGAAAGTGCTTTTGCAAGAAAAGATGAATTATTTGGAAAGAAAATTCGTTTTTTAATGTTGTATTTGATTATAATTAGTTTTGTATTGAAAAAAATTGATTTTGATTAGTTTTCTCATTTGTTCTCACGGTTCTCGCGATATTTAGCGTTCTCAAGATAACCCTCCCCTATATATATATAGGTTTTAGATCAAATAGGAACCACTAGACTAGTTAGGAACCTTAGGAACCAATCTGAACCATCCATCATTGATCTTGATCTAGGGGATAGTTAGGTAATTAGACAATTAAATATTATATTTTAATTTAATTAAAAAATATATATTTGGCAGTTATTTTGACTTCCTCCCTTTCCTTGCTATTAGTTAGGATGTTTCCTTAAATATCTCAACAATAACACAAAAAAAAACCATCGATCACATTGATTTCCATACCACAAACAATTAAAAACGAAACACGTACACAAATATGAGATTTACGATTCATAATCCGAGTATGGAAAATAATTCTATACATGAAAACATTGAATCACAATCTCATTCGATAGAAGATCATGAAACAATCTCACAACCTTTGTTTCTAATAGTGTTGAAAATCAAGGTATGTAGTTTGAGTTTTTTAAAATTGAATTACATACATGTTTGTATTGCATTTGGACGTGCGAATCGATTGAAATGAAAAGCATTTTTTTTTTCAAACGTCAGTTTTTGATATACGTATTGTATAGAACGATGAAGCAGTAATCGTTAATATACACTGTTGTATATTATGTGGGTAAAAGATCCTTACAATTATCAAATGTTTACGTTCAAGTAAGGATTATACACATGTGTACCATAGATGGCAACTGACCGTACAGTATTTTAATGTTTTTAAAATTTGAAAATGAATGTACACATGTTTATAAAGGATCGCAAAATGATCTGTGCATTATTATATAGTCAATGGGTCTTTTGATGTATACACGGGTCTACCATTTATGATTCAGAAACGTGTCTGACTTCATTGTTGTAATTTGGAATTTTTTTTAAATGTCAAATTTGTTTATTGCCGCGTTCATCGAGCAATGTATATGAATCCCCCGGTGGACGAGATATTGGACGCCAATTGTACCAGGTGATGTGAAACCACGTGTAGGTGCAAGGTTTGATCGTTGGATGAAGCAATTATAATGTATAGCCGGATTCGGAACTCGGTTTGTCTACACGAAAAAAACTTAGATGGCGTGACTATAAATAGGTACATTTTGTGTTCGAAAGCCGCGACACCAAAATCACTTGAAGTGACACAAATGTGGTGGATAAAGTCCAAAAGATCTCGTTCCTCTAACATTAAATCTACTGATTGCAATGCTTGTGTGAGAATTAGGCGTGTCAAAAATTCAACAAATTATGAGGGTTTATAAATTCATCGAGGTTCATAACCACGGTTGTGTATCCACTGAAAACATTGATTTGACTCGCAAAAAACGCCAGTTAGACTATAATACACGCCAGTTTATTGCAAATTGTCGCACCATGAATATCGGCCCTACTAAAGCACATAAGCTGCATGTGGTCTTAAAAAGGGGGTCCTCAGAATGTTCATGGTACCATCACAGATTATAAGAACTGGGGACGTGATATACGTGAGTTTCTTGCAGACGGTGACGCTCAAATGCTGGTTGATAAACTTACAG
>JAUTDX010001488.1:0-51810 GCA_030844895.1 Ambrosia x helenae | reverse complement strand
AAACCCCGCTTATCTTTATAGAAGTCAACATATTATAAAGTTTTGTATTGAGAATTGATATTCACTATAGATGCTTTGTGTCTCTTACATGGTATGAGTATTCTTCGTGAATTTTCTGCATAAACCGAATAATTATAGATATTAGTATTGCGAATGAGATGTTACCGGGTATGTTTATTTGTTGAAGTTTGAATTAATGCTAAAAACCATTTAATTATCTGATGACAACATATGTAAGGTACATATCTGGTTAGTTTTTTGGTTTTTAAATTCTATGTAACATTTTTTTCCCTTTCAAACAAAATAGCGAAGTTTATAGATAGTTGCATTGTGTGCCTTCAATTCATTCACTTTATCTAAGTTATATTCATATATCTCTGCAGGTTGTTATGTTGAAGATATCTCACTTAATTCTAACACTAGGAGATACGTTTACGGTAATCTTCCATGTTGTTTTTCCATTACATAATATTGTTACTTGATAAGTGTTTGTATTTGTTATTGTTTGCATGACAACAACAAAGAAAATAGACCAGGTTAATTATTTACCTCTGTACATGACAACATCAAGTTGTTTGGTTAATGTTATTCATCTCTTCAACAATTTATTTGCCTATTTACATTGTTTCTAATAAAACATATCAATCAGGTTAATTATTTTCATTTGAGTTTTGTGTATTCTTATTTACAATCAGTTTGATGATCTTATGTATGTATCAGTTAAGTTTCTTTTAAATTATTTTTAGTTGTCTTTTAATATATGGAGCTTCATAGATGTGAGGTAGCAACTGGAAGATTGAATACAGGAGTAATTAGTGGAGTATCCTCTAATTTGTTTTTCTTTATGACGTTTAACTTTAAAAGGGGGTACGGCGCAACTTGTAGCCCGTTTACCCGCCGCCCACTTGTAAACTTGTTGGTTTTAATGAGAAAATGGATGATTTAATTAACTTTGCCTGTTCTTTTCTAAATACTATTTATGATTTTTTTTAGTAAACATAGGTTAGGTGGTTGTGTATCACAAATCGTTCCCTATGTACATGCTCAACACCACAGATCTGTTCATCTCATATGTGTGTTTGCGTATTCAATCATCCACTTTGGTGGTTGCAACTTTAATGAGAAACATCAATATTTGGGGATGGTTTAGTTATATCCAAACATGTATATGTTATTTTGCATCGTGGTTTTCATGATTGACTTTGGGGTTGCAACTATTTAGCCATTTGTTAAAAAATTTGCAACTTTTCTTGTTAAAATAGATGAATTGATCAAAATAGTGGATCACTTAGCCATTTGGTCATGATAGTCACTTTTTTAATGTTCAACACTATCAATATTTGAGTTCCTATTTTTCAACCAAAGAATAAAAAAATTCCTTATCATATGTATCTAAACACACTACTCGCTATTTGCAGTATGCTTCGCAACTACTCATCCATGTTGCAAGTTTGTGTTGCCCCCACATCGTGTGGGTTTTATAAAATGAAAATGTTCGGAATGGGTTGTGGTTCGTAATAGACATAATCATTGAATCAGATACCAGTAGGACACCCGCCGCAACGCGCGGGCATTCACACTAGTGTTATATATTTTTGTAAAGTAAAGTTGTAACATTTGTTAGAACATATGTAGTTTTTGTTAATTTACTTTCCGTCTCATTAAACTATTTATGTGACTAAAAAAATATCAGATTTTTTTTTTTAAAAGTTAGCTTTATTAGAAAATGCGCATTCTCAAAACAATGACCACCACCAAACAATTACAACATATACAAAGGATACGAAACCCACTCCTTCCAAAGAAGGGTCTTAAATCTAGATCGGTTCCAAAGCCAAAGAAAAGCTAAAGACTTTATAGTCACCACTACTTCAATTACCTTCGCTTCTTTTCTTTGAAACACCTTATCATTCTTCATCTTCCATATAACCCACATAGTAATCATAGCAATCCCATGAACCGCTTTTTTTCGCCCAACTACTACCTTTCATTGTTGTGGAAATCTGCAACAAATCTTTAAACTCAAGGGCAAATAAAGGATCAATCTTGCACCACTTGCAAATAGCAGCCCAAACCCCATAGGAAAAGCCATATCCTGTAAAAATGTGTGAAGAAGTTTAGGCATCCATATCACAAAGAGCATATGAGATATCCGTATGTAAGAAACGGATTATGTTATCCGAACAAAAAGAGGCAACTATTATGACTTCAAATCATAATATTTAAATATCATATTCACTTATTCTTAATTTCTTGATCTTATTATATATGATATTGAAACTAAAATAGTGTCTAACTCCGAGATTTTCAGTATGTGTAATTCTCGGTTTGCGTTTCGATATCCTCTGTTTGGATTGATTTTCCTCTAACATTTTTGTCATCGAATATTGGATGCCCATGATATGATAGTTTTAATATTAAGGGTTGTTTGTATCAGCTTTTATTGAGCTCTTAATGGGACCGATATCTGAATCAGTCAGATGTAGTTCATTAAAACTGTTTGTTTTGCGAGCAAATGTATGACTCGGTCAGACATTTACCTCTAAATGGGTAAGCATTATACTGAGTCTAAATGATTCATACCTCTTACTCGTTCAACACTTAATGGTTTAGACCTCTTACTGGTTGAACATTTACCCATTCTGAAGTTACCGAACATCCCCTAAGAAGCCTAAAAATACTTTCTTTTGGTTTGATGTAGTTAAAGTAAAGAATCAAGTAGCACTTCATTCCAAACAACTCAAGTAGAAATTTGCACAATTTGATGTTGATAGAACATGAAGTCAAGAAGAATAATGGATCAAGAAACCAAATACTTTTATTTGTTCCAAAGAGCGTACATCTTAATTACACACATACAAATTGATCAAGACATTGACCTACCAAAAAAATCATGACCATTGGATTTGTGATCAAATTGATGATTATCAAAACAAACATAGAAATCTCCATGATCACCAAGTAAGCTTGAGCTTCCAACTTCATCACAAGAACTAGAAAATGATGGTAAAGATGTAAAATTCATTGTCTTTGATGACACCAACAACTCTTTAGCCTTTTCTAACTCACCTTTGAGTCTCTCAACCTCTCTTTCAAGCCGGCTTTTGTCACTTGACACGCGTTCAAGCCTATGTTGAAGAGCCTTGTATTCAGTCTCTAGACTTTGGTTCCTCCAACGGGCTCGTTTGTTTTGATACCATATTGCAATTTGTCTGGCCGGGACACCAAGTTCTTGAGCCAAATGACTCTTTCGAGTTGAATCAAGCTTGTTGTTGAAGTTGAAACTTGTTTCTAGGAGCTTCACTTGTTCATTTGTAAGCCTCTTCTTGGTGATTTTTTTGGGTGTTTTTTTGGTTGTAAATTATTCATTTTTTTGGGAGGGGGGTGTAATTTAAGTAATAAAATGGGCATTTGCTTAAATAGAAATATATGATCATTGAAGATCAGAAAGTCACGATGCTTACGTCGTTTTCATGCATGCAAATGGTCACATGGGTGTGCGGCCCATCTACATAGTGATGGGTGGTCGGGTTCTATTTAGTCCTCTGACTATACCACCATGTCATTTATGGACCCTCTTATTGGCAATACAGGCTGTTCACACCCTCTTTCTTCTTAACACCATGTGAAGTTTTCCACTTAAAAAAAGAAAAAGCTTCTTACTTAAATATGAAGTATGGGATTAATATTGATCTACTAACTATTTTCCCCAACCAGAGCACAAATGTTTTGCCTTTCAATCTCTATAATAATTTTTTATCACATATTTATCTATATCTCTATAATTACATTAAAAATTATTATCCTTTCTCTCTCATTTTACATTAAATAATATTTCTTATACTTTTATTATTACATTTTCTCTCTACTCTACTAACAACCAGTTTCAAAATGTATTAATAACTATAGAGGGTGAATAGTGTCGTACCAAATATGAAGATGAATGATAACATTTTCACCCTTCTCCACTCACAACCACTTATTAAAATATGAAGAACTCCCTCATAAGGCGGGAGGGGGCGGCCGACCCTCCCGAATTTTCGCTCAGAGTTCCGATTATATAGTATCCGCATTGAATTTTTTTAGGTATATACGGTTTCGACCCCCATTTTTTTGTGAAAAAAATAGGTATATTATATAAACCAAAACTAACGATATATCAGACGATACAAGGTTCCCAACTATTGCTTGTTTTATCGAGTTTATCGTTATTCTTTATTTTTTTTTATTTTTTTTTTGCTTTTGGGCCAATTTTGAGAGGTACAACCTAATTGTTTGATTTTGCCCATTTTTTTCTTTAGGAAAAACCTAATTAAAACTCTTAACCTAAGTAAAACTCTAAACCCTCTGTTGTCTCTCAATCTCACTTCTCAACCCCTGCGCATAGTTGATAGTTTCATATTTTCATCTTCATTCAAAGAATCAAGGTACATCTACTTTACTAATTTATTAATTATAAATTTTTGGCAGTTAGGAATTAATGGATAGATTCATAGATTGTTGTCTTTGTGTTGTTGAATGTTGATTAAACCAACCCAATATAATATTTACAAATCGGGGTCGATTGTTGTTTGTGTCACCATCTAAATGCCATAAGATAACTATATCTATCATCTTCTCTTTAACTTTCATATTCTTATAATTGTTGACCGTTGGTACCGCTTTGACGGTTATTTCAATCTTTTGTGTCAAGTTATCAAATTGTTTAACAAATTAGGGTCGAAAATAATTATGACTTGATTTAATGTTTATGTTATAGATCTTTGAAAATATGTATAATATGGGGAAGAATAAAACCATATAATCTTTAATATTATTGTATTTAATGTTTGACTCGACCCGAATCGAATCACCGACCCGAACATATAATCCGAAACATAGCTATAGAAAAAAATTTAGGTCCTGTTCTGTCACTGATGATTTCCGACCCCCCGGACAAATTTCTCAAGCTTCGCCACTGATCACATATTTATCTATATCTCTATAATTACACTAAAAATTATTATCATTTCTCTCTCATTTTACATTAAATAATATTTCTTATACTTTTATTATTACATTTTCTCTCTACTCTACTAATAACCGGTTTCAAAAGGTATTAATAACTATAGAGGGTGAATAGTGCCGTACCAAATATGAAGATGAATGATAACATTTTCACCCTCCTCCACTCACAACCACTTATTAAAAAATATGAAGAACTCCCTCACAAAGATCTGAAGAACCTACTGTGAATGTTCTCAAAACAAAATAAGGATGGAAATTATTAACCAATAAATATGGTATAGAACATTGTAAATCATCATAAAATCTTAAAAAACCATAGATGAAATGTAAAAACATATCTAGACTGACTTTTAATAAAACAGTTAGTTTAACTAAAAATTTGTGTGTATTAAATTAAATTAGATGAATGGAATAAATGAGAAGAAAACTTAAAAAAATCAATAAATTTCACAATCAATCCATCTACCACGGAAGACTTCTGACCGCTTGGTCAGAAGTTCTTCGATTCCTGATCCAACCGGTTTTACCGGCTCTTTACCGTCGTGCCCGTTGGGCGGGTGAAGGGTCAGGTTTTCTCCGGAATTGGTGGTTTGGTATGTGTTAATTTACAATAGCTTTCTAATTTTTTTACAATAGCTTACGTAT
Source organism: Ambrosia x helenae (assembly GCA_030844895.1). Classification (NCBI taxonomy): domain Eukaryota; kingdom Viridiplantae; phylum Streptophyta; class Magnoliopsida; order Asterales; family Asteraceae; genus Ambrosia; species Ambrosia x helenae. The sequence continues at coordinate 46,158 of JAUTDX010001488.1, read as the reverse complement.
TTATATATCATTTGTAATTTATTTAAATGGTAATCTTACTTATAATGTGCTCGCGGTCAGTTTGTCTAACGGACGAAAATGCAATGATCATAGAATCATGAAGTGCAACAACAACTCTTCCATAGCAATTTCGTCCTTCGCCCCTATTGTGTGTGCTCTAAGAAGGTAAGATAGATATCTTCTTTAATAAAACGGCGAATCACTGACCACAAACATGTTACTATAATTCTATAGATGATTAAGAGTGTTTGTCTAAGTTATTATGGTGTCGAAGGGTATAAATGTAAAATAAGCTAAAGATTTGGATTGAAAATAAAAATATAAAACCTTTGAAAGTTTAGGTGACGGGTCTTTGTTCACGATGGCATACTCAATTGTGACAGCTATTTAACCTGAAGATAGGACCCGCAGTTACAACTTACAAGTCCAAGTTTGACTAGTTTTATTTTTATTTTGGATAAATTATTATTTTTCGACATGACTTGTTGGCAAAATTAATTGCCATCTATCAATTTAATTTTATTTTGGTGGCATTGCTATCAAATGAGACTTTTATTAATTATTAATTTTGCGTGGTAGATTAAGAAATCTTGTATATTAGCATTAAAGCAATGTCCTGTCAAAACATGTAACTTGCACATTTTTTAAAATATTTATTTTTAATTGTTTATGTATATTAAGAAGTTTAAGTTACTACTTTGATAAATATAAGCAAAAAACTTGGTTATCACTGTTAAGAAGTGTCGATCCGAAAATGGAACCTAAACGTATGTCGTATGATGAATTGAAAGTGTAAAAATAATAAATACACATGGATATAATGGGATTCACTTAATTGATTCACATAATTATAGTTAACTAGGGGGTTTCATGGACGCGCGTTGCGCGCCTTGTGATTTGCTCGCCCATTTACCGTAGGCACTTTCTGGCGCATCATTCGGAGTCGCGTTTGCGCAAGGGCTTTGCAGTTGTTATATACAGCATGTAAGTGGAAAAACCCTTGGGAGTGTACATAAGACTGCCGTCATATAAAGTACATATTCCTTGTCTCTTTAGCATGAAATTTACCAACAAAAAAAAGAAAAAAAAAGAACTTCGGTACTTTAGAGAAAAGTACATAGCTACAGTCTCTACAGTCCATGCAAGAAATATGGTAATTTAGAGAAAAGTACATAGCTACAGTCTCTACAATCCATGCAAGAAATATACAACAAATACATATAACCTATAGACAGGAGATGTAAACCTACTCATAGAAGCAGGATAAGCTTCTCATGTGACTTGCTTACTCCTTTCACCAATAATTACACATGCCACCTACACAAAAAAACTTGGTCAACATGCTCCTTTGACTACATTAGCAATAATTATTTATATAATATTTTCTTTTCATATTATATTAAGTATATTAATTCAAATAAATCAACTTCTATTTTAGCCAATCAAAAAGTGACGTAGTGCTGGTAATTAAACCCATAAGCTCATAATGCACTGGTCATTTTATACTGATAATTTCACCAAAGAATTCGAGGGGAGGTAAGAAGCCAAAAAAATCACTTCATTATAGCATAAGCGATATTCTACCATTAAAATGCAATATTCATTTTTTTCATTTATCGATCTTCTAATCACCCTAATGACTTAACTTACTATGTTTTAACACCTTAATGACTATGATCTGGCGCATCATTATAGCATAAGTCATTAAATTAATCCTATGATCTGTATCTATGAATTCATGTGTAGCTGTATGCAAGTTAAAACATAGTAAGTTAATACAAATCAAATGACAAAATAAGAATAACTCAAAACTCTAAAAATTTTGATACCTTGAAATATGAGCATGTGCAGCAATCCAGGGCTAGCAATAGCCGCAGCTTCCGCTGCTGACACCTCGACCAAGTATTCAATTCCTTTGCTTAATATCCTGCATATCAACCATGACATTCCTAATATCAAACCTATATATGTCCTTCAGCTAATAAAACTATAAACGGGTTAGTTAAGTTAGTTTGGTCATGAGTCAAACAGGTCTGACTTGAGGCAAAAACACCACTCAAATTGATAAACTACCTTAATCCAGGAAGCATAGTCTCAATGCTGAGATCTTTATACATGTCACCATTTACAGCCAGAGCAACATGATCCTCGAGTACAACTGCATCGTAAGCATCTGTTTTGGAATTTTGTTATCTCGTTTTGTGACTTCTGTCATGAGTAAATTCATACTATCCAGGTGGCCTCCCAACTACCTGTGCATTAGAGGGTATAACCTGCAGTAGCGCATGTGATGCTACTGATGTCATTTCAGCCGCAGCACGGTCTTCAGCAACTAAAAGATCATCTAACAATACCCCTGCATTTAAAGAAGCAACATTAAAAAAACCATAATAACATATTTATATACAATAACTAATTTAAATAGATTTTTTTTGGGAAATATGAATTAGTGTATCCAGGGAATTTAAAATGTAGACCATGTCTTACCTCCGCGTAAACCATCATAAATGATTACGTGCTTCCACCACCTTGTTAATTCAACCCTGCAGCATCAGCACTGAATTTAGAATGTTCCTCAATAACTGATCCTTGACATTTTACTCTTTATACAAATCTAAATTGGTTCTTTTTTTATCACCTTATTGCTGATATCCGATTCATACTATTGTCCATTTTATAACACCATCAAAAGTGATTATTACAACTTCAGTGACGCATATCCGTACAGTTTATGTTGTTACCTATTTTATTTCATGCATCCATTGTTCAATATTACTATATTAGACAATCACTTTCAAAAACTGACACCCAAAATCACCATGTATCAATCAACCAACAAATAAACTTAAGCAATCAATTTAAGATAAGTAATATCGTCAAGAAAAAAAGGTCAATACCAACTTAATAGTACATTAGATCAAAACCTGCATATCATCATATCCTCAAACAAAAATCAAGTACTAAAAATCACATAGTTAGTCGTTTTTTATTAAAACCTACATCACCATCAGTGAATAGCTCAAGTAAATAGCCTCTCACATCTATTTCTAGAAAATTCAATGGCAGAGGTCCTAAACCCTTGTAATCAAAGAACACATGGTAAGCAAAACGTTGAGTTCATATGGGTAATTACCTTCATTAGCTATTAGGGGAACTTACATAAACCCTAATCGAAGAACCATGAGCGACGTTAACTATAATTCAAAAGCAAATCAATTCAGATAATCAGATAAAAGATTTAGGTTGATGGTTTTCCACTATAAAGTTGAAAAAGAGAGTCAAACTCGAAAATTATGGCGCTGTTGTGTAGCTTTTCGGTCACCACTGTTCGTTGTTCGGGTCGATTTTGCTCTGCTGTTGCCACTGTTGGTGCCAATCCACTGCTGTTTTCGATCGCTGCTGCTAGTTGATTAAAGCCTGGGTTAACCATAAGCAAAACGTGGTGACATGGCAGGAGACACGTTTTAGTAGCCGCCTCACTTGGAAAGAACATAAGATACACACCTAGCAGATCAAATTTATAAGAGAAGGAAAAAAAAGTTAGTAATGCACAGTTGCACACAAAAGGAGTCAAACCCGGGTAGGACGAATAATTACAAAACAACCTAACCAACCTCGCTGCAAACAGACCTGTTAAAGCAAACAGAAAACAGAAAACAAAAGTAAATAGACTCAAAACGAAGAAAGATGAAATAAAAAACTTATCCCCATGGCTGCCATTTTATTTTGTTGCTGCATATATCAAAACAACCATCTTGACTAAAAACTAACACACACAAAATAGAGTTGTTAAGACACATGACGAATTTACCATCAAATACATGAGGTACATAAATTCAGCATACTCTCAATTAAGTAAGCTTTTAAAATTAAATTGTAATTGAAAGTGCGCACCGAAACTTACGTGTTTTTGCATGTTTTTGGGGGATTTCCTGTTGTTTCGATTTGAAAACATAAGTCATCAGAACATCAAATATATAAACCAATGTGAGTGTCTAATGTTTGTTTACCTTTTTCAACAAATGTTGTTGACTCCATTTTCTCACAAATATATGCTTCTGGTCCCTAAAACGTATACACATACCTCCCAAACATCATCACAATGGCGTGAGGATATAATAAGTAACCCGTTTCTGTTTTCATAGACGACAGACGTGAAGAGGCTAGCACCCACCTGCCAAAAAAAAACATTTATATACGATATTTCATTCAATTTTAATAAACGACATGGAATTTTTAGAAACACTTGGTATAAATAATGAGGTTTGATGAATCGCATCCAAAATGCCTTGCAACTTCTTCGGCTGAAGCAGCCGGTTTCATCATCTCTAGCATCAACATTCATAGATTGTCACTTATAAGTTAAAAATATGTAAAATCAATTGTACGAGTGATATAAGGAAATGATTTAGCAACTTATTATGTCCAGTTACTGGAATTCCAATGGCGAATTCAATGTGTCACATACTCATGGTCCGTTATCAATATTTATACATTACTTTTTTTATGAATATGATGCAACCAAGTCCTCCTACCTGGAATTCTTTTATAAATCAACTCACAGGCACGTGCACTCACAACAAATGAGTTTATATCCCTTAATAATTTGGGTTTAGGAATTCTTTTACATCTTCATACATCGACACATATCTTCACATGGTCATATTCATATTCATAATCATATTCATCTTATTATTATTATTAAACTAAAGAATTAAAAACATAAGTTGTAGATGTTAAAACAAAGTGCAACAGAAAAATATATTATCAAAAAAATGGTGAAATCAAATGCATAGTTATACTATTTGTACAAAACTTTAGTGAAATAACTGGAACAATCTAGAGGGAAACAGAATGTAACAACTAACAACCATCTACATCATGAAAAGCAACCAACAACCACCATCATGGGATACAAAATTCGTAACTAAACCAGAAAGTAGTGAATAAACGTGACAGTGATGTTAATCGGTGGAACTTCACTTGAAGGAGGTGACCGTATATTATTAGTCTGTGCAATTGATCATCAAAATATAGTTGTTACTAAATCCACATACCTACATATAAAAGTCGCAAATCCGCCATTCCAAAAGAAATCCGTACGTCAACCACAGTCTGGAGCTGACGGACGTAACCAACTTCAAAAGAAATTTAGAAATAAAGAAATCATTCACAAAAATTCAATCAAATAACCAAAATAATGTCACCTGACAATCCTTGAGGAAAACGTTTATGCAATGGTCAGTGACAATGCTCTGTTCGTCGCCTGATTTTGGCAGTTCGGCCATCATGTCAGCGCCAATTTGTGAGGGATTAGAGTATGGAAGAAGAAAAAGGGTGTCTTAAGTTGGAGTAAATGATTTTGGAATGAATGAGGATTGGAATTGGAATGACTGAATTATTGAAATGAACTGGCAGCGTCACACCCTCTACTTCTCTGTTTCCCGGATCTAAATCTTTATGTCTCTTAACTTTCCTCCCTAAAATAAGATTAGGAAAAAAAAACAGGGGTGGAATGTGTACAGGGTTAAGATAAGTAGGAAGAAAGGTGTGTGAACACGTGTTTGAGTTTGGTGATGAGGATTGCACCGCCCACAAACACAAATTAGATAGAGACAGCACCACAAGCCACTATTTTTTTTATATTAAAAAAATTTGGATTACAAAAATAAGGCACAAGACCGCCGCTTGAGGGACTCGAACCGGATCACGAAAGCAGACACAACACCACCCAAACCAACTGCACCACATCTTCCTTTGTGACCATTATCAAACATATTACTATATATCAGCTTTTCAAAATGAAAGATTACTGTTCAAATGCTTTCCATTATTAATATAGTATAATTAGAGAGACTTTTGTTGACTGTGTGTTTTGGACAAAGTGTACACTTACATAGATTTATATAATAACTAGTAAATTACGCATCGCGCTAAGCGCGGCGTAGAAACATAACCGGCGTCGGTTCGTAAAAAGTTAGAGATTTTTCCGACGAACAGCGGAGTTACACCAACGATATTGCGAGGGTCTGCTAATCGAATAACCCAACGTAGAGAATCGTATTGTTCTGTCGGTACGCCGGTCCGCGTTGCACCGAGCTAAGCGGCTAAACCGCTTGAAAAAGAGGATTTACTAATAAAAGTAAAGCGATGACATTTTCGTAATTACGTTGAAGATAAAGGCTTTTTATTTTTGTTTTAATAATAAAATTACTACAATGGCATTTTCGTAATTAATTCGAAACTAAAGTCTTTTCTTTCGCGTTTAGCGATGTTACTATTCCTAAGGATGTCAATTGTTACATATAATAATAATGAGATTAGGGTTGATGGTTTGCACCCTAAGATTGCAAAATCGTCATACACTTATGCAGTTGTGCTATAGTGTGGTCACGGTCCTAATCATCACTACCCTTCACGTCATCGCTACATCACTCTACTATCCATTATGGTATGATCACCATCCTCCACTGCCTTCCATAACATTCCAAAGTTTGCAAACAATTAGCATGTGACAAGCGTAACAACCCTCACGGTTGCGAGACTGTGAGGGTTGAGAAAGGGGGGGGGGGATTGTCCGTGGCCTCACGGCCATCACCATTCCCTACCCCATGGCCTTAATTTCAATTTATGTATCTTTCATCATCACCTGACAGGGGGACCACACTACGTACACTCCGAACTCCTAGTTCATCATGGTAGTTATCAAGTCTTTCATGTAGCTATAAGACTCCAAAGCTTAACAATTGCCCACATGTAGGGAGTTCTTCAAACTAACTGCCCATCCAATGCATGTAAACCCAAAATTCTATATCATCTTTGCTTTAGCTTAACGTTTTCTTATCAATCATTTAGAAATGCTATCCGAAGCTACACAAAACCTTCAACTATTAAGTTTTCATAAATTTTGGTACCAATGATTTTTCACAATGAAACATAGCACCACTCACCATTTCCCATAGAAAATGGATGCATTACAAGATGAACTAGACTCTTATTGCCACAATCTAGAACGTCGACATCATGTTTTTATGTCGGACTCTGTGAAGTTTCTTCAACCATTGGAACCCTTTGTTTCCTTTTTCGATCGTCGTATATTCTACTTTTGCAATTGAAAGTGTAATATTCTTGTATAGCTTAGATGTCTAACCAACCCTTGTTCGTCCAATGATTGGATGTTCACGAACTTACTAAATGAAGAAAATGTTTACTAACTTACCAGTTAGGGTTTAGACATGTTCATGATGTTCGAATCAAAACAAGTCTCCCATAGTAACATGTTACCATTATTTTGCTTCTAAAGAGACTTGAGAGAAAGGAATAACCATTTGAGGGGAGAGAGAAGTCTCTTGAAAGGAGAAACAAAAATACAAAAAGGACTTAAATATCCTCACATGAAGTGACTTACCATCAAACTTAAACACCATTTATATAATTCTATTTAGCAAATGTTTTTCTTGTACCGTGTGTTTTATAGGTGGTACACTACCAACTTTGTACAATTTGTTATGCTTGAGGTACAATATTCTAATTACCAACCTTTTTTTTATTGAACGTCCAATAAATTGGAATCACTCACGGAACACTGGAGTATCATCGTGCCACCAGTGTTGCCACACGATCATATTTCACCACCAAGTCACCAATTCAGGAGGAAACTCATAATTATGAGAAAACCCCCTTTGTGAGATTCGAACCCAGGACCTTATGGCCCTTAAGTCTTATCTCACCATCAAGATACCACTAGGCTATAATGCCTAGGGTGGAAATTTGGTAAGGCTGAGGTGGGTTGGGATGATGTCACACTTGATAGTTTTGATATGGGTTATACACTTATACATGAAGCATTTGGTTTTTAGACATTTTCAATTGATTAACTAATAACATCGACCAATGTTAGCTGTCATTTGCCATGTTTGTTGTTATCCCCACCACGTTTTCTAGCTTCTGTATGTAGAATTATGCCACAAATGTTTGTACACGTTTGATTTGTCACACTAAATAAAAGTTGAGAGACGCAATGGGCTCAGTTGATTTAACGTTTCATTAACGTGATGGCTGCGCTGCAACGCGCGCGGGCATCATGCTAGTTCATTTCAAAGACCAAATTAACGTACTAGTGTAGACTCTGCATGTAATAAATTTAGAAAAGAAAAGGAACAACATCACTGTGTTGTCTTATCAGACCATTTCACATTTAACAGATCATCTGCGTATCTATAATTCAATTAAAAATATAGTTTCGCAAAATCAATATCTATATTCCATATATATTAATAAAAGAAAACATTACGCTCAAAGTGGTCATCCTTCCCTCTTATACCATACGTAGTGGTGTAGAAATTGGGCTTGGTTGGGGCAAATCAACGCCCTTCCACGAGATGCACACCGCCCCTCCCTGTGGATTTGGCCAATTTCGGTTTCCCGTGGAATTTTCCACGGCGTTATGAAAAAAAGAGAGACCAATCAAAATCCATTATTCCCAACGGCTATATTCCAAACGGTCGAATTAAAAAAAACAAAACAAAAATTATAACTCCATCTCACCTATTATAACCACACTTCATACCCATTTTTTACATCTTCTTCCTTTTTTTTATACAAACACACTTTTTTTATATAATTTCTCTCAACCTTACACACAAAAAAAAAAATACTACAATGCAACCATATATCGCGCCCTGTTCGGTGTTTCATCTCGCCCAACCAATCCAAACGCCGTTCAAACAACGTAACCGCTACCAACCTTCAACCCAAACGAGTTTGACCCGAACACGATGGGTTTCTCTCAACTTCTCAACATGCCCTATAATTTTTATGGAGGTTCAATAGGTTACGCAAATAACATGACGTTTAACATTGGCGCTATGTTGGGATTTCAAGCCAACCAAGAACCGGACTTCGATATCGTGCCGAACACACAACTAGAATCGAGCAACAACCCGAACCCGGGAAACAACGAAAATAACGCTCGCACAAAAAAAAGGGAGACGCGACAACTCGTCCAAAAAGGGTCTGCCAAACGTGGTCCAAAGACGAGGAGTACGTGCTCCCACGTGCGTGGCTTGACGTTTCGGAGGATCCCGAAATTTGTAAGCGTTTTTTTATATAATTCTATTTTTTTTTATAAAAAATTAAGATAATATATATGTTTTGTATGTTGTTACCTAAAGTATAAAAGAATATATAAGTTTGAATTTTTGTATGATTACTTTTTTGTTTTAATTTTTGTAGCCAGTTATTAAAATGTGGCCTTTTTTGCAAAGGGTTCAAGCAACCTTTTTCAAGGCGATGAATCGAGGCGAGTATCGGGACAACGACTCCATCTCAAGCAAGTGGACCGACATCAACGTTCTTGTCATGCTATTCAAGAAGTCTTCCAACAACTTGAAACAAATTGAGGTAGTGGTTGGGACGATGTCGATATATTGAAAGGAGCGTTGGAGAGTACAATCAAACACGTGGCTTGTTCACTTATTTGAATTGTTGGAGCTTCTTGAAGGATCTACTAAATGGTCGAATGTACCGGGCATAACGTCGTTAACTAGACGCAAAGCGAAACGGTCCAAAACTTCTTCTTCCATTGATCTCGAGACACCCACGTCCGATGCTCGAAATGTGGATTTAAACGAAGATGTTCCCGATGAGGAAGACGACTTAGCCTGACCGCACAATAGAAGAAGCGTACGAAAGGGAAAAAGTGTGAAGTAGTCGTCAACGGGTGGTGACTTATTAAAAAAAGGCTTCGAGGAGATGAATCAACGACTTTAAGATATTCATGACGTTGGGGCTAGGCGTTTGGAAACAATGCAAAGAAAAGTCATAGCCAACGAAAAGTTCGTCACAATCCAAGATGCGAGGCAAATGGAAAAAGACGTCGAGTTTTTGTCTATGCCGATCGACAACCTCACGGGAGACGCGTTAGTCTTGGCTCAAATCCATAAGCAACAAATCCGCGAGAAATACAAACTTTAGATTGTCTCTTTTTTAATTGTTTTAGCATGTTTCGGTTTTTTTTTAAGTATGTTTTATTTATGGTATTGTAATCTTTTTTATTTATGTTTAAATAAAAAAGTTTTATGAAATATTATTTATTTTAATATTCAAAATTTAAAAAAAATTAACATTAATGATTGGAAGGGCTTGAAAATTTTCACTTAACCACTACACCATTTATTCATTTTCAAACCCTTAAAGACCCTCACATGTCACGTATCGTTTAATGCCCCATGGGGTTTGAAAATTTTCACTCACTACTACACATGGTCTTAGGTGTACCACATGACATCCTCCCCTTATTTCCCTCCAAAAGTCTACTTCTCTCTCATGCCCCCCACCCAATTTTAAACGTTAATAACTTTCATAAACGAGATTTTTTTTAAAGAAAAAAATTACACCAAACAAACGAACATTTTATTATCTTTCCAACGAGTACCATAGTTCTATACAAAAAACGAAAAAAAAAACAACTTTTTGGGGGATTTTTATTCATACAGGAAAAAACACAATGTGTTGAGGTAATTCATTAATCATGTCTAAACAAGTCACTGTTCATGTTCAAACCAGTAAATTGGAATTTTATTTTTATCTAGAGCAGAATATGTTAAAACCACTCATTTCCAAAAAAAAAAAAAAAGTCACACCTTCAATTACCGTCTCAATCACGTCCTGCAAATTGCACTGGTTGCTTCTAGCTCTACTCCTCATCCAAACGTACTTCTCCTTTTTAATATACATTTTCATTCTTATTCACATGATTAAAATTGTTGTGTTTCTCATATTGTAGTACATTAAATTTCTATGTTATATCATAACACATATTTTAACACTTAATATTAGATTTGTCTATGTAGTTTAATATTTATTTTTTTGATTTTTTTTTTTTTTTTTTGTAACCTTTAGCATGGGGGGTGAAAATTAAATTTGAAGTTCAAAACTACACGGTTTTGAAACCGTGGTCAAACACTCGGTTTTGGCTTACGGACTCATTACCAGAACCATTGACAACCCTACAGCTGTTACATTAAAAATTTGTCAATTAGTTCAATGTAAAATTTTTTTTTTGGAAGGAGTAGATCAACTGGTAAAGCCTTTGGACTCCCTATGGGAGACCCCGAATCGAATCCCAGCGGTTGAATTTCTGCCGCTCTAGCGGGACCGATCCCCTCTACAACCCCAGGCGGGAACCCCACTTTTTAAATGGGTAAACCCTCCCCCCCTAAGAATCGAACCCATGACCTCATTCGGTCAAGCGTCCTATCCCTCATTGGGGTGGCCAACTGAGCTAGCCCAGTTGGTTTAGTTCAATGTAAAATTTAAAAATTAATTTTATTAGTTCAAATTTTTTAAATAAATTTCATATTATTTATAGAAGTAGGTGATATTGATTGTTTACCCTAAGTTTTACTTGTTCGAATGTCCGAGCAAGACACGAATGTAGTGACACTTCTAGGCTCTAGCAACTTATTATTATTCATGGGGCATCGCAGAATTAATGCGGTTAGCAACATGTTTTGATACTTCGTGACATGAACCATTCCTTTAGTCACGGTTTAATCAATAAAACAACATAGTAGCAATGTGTTTTAACACGTCACAAAATTTGTTCTAGATCACCAAGTGTTGGGGAATTTATATAAACAACGGATAATTTGAGAAGCGTGTAGTCGCTTTCAGATCGAATTATTTCGGTGAATCTCTCGAAAAATCCAATTGGATACAATTCAAATTGAGAAATTTGAGAATCCGATCTTTTTAACCGTACTTCAAGTTAGACCAAACTCTTCTATTTGTAGGAATCAAAACTACCCTTTGTAGTTAATTAACCACCATATCATAACCACCCTTGGAAGTTAATTAACATCCACACAATAACCACCCATAAAAGTTAATTTTTTTAACGGTACCCATGAAAGTTATTAACCTCCACATAATAACCACCCATGGAAGTTTCTACGCAATAACTATCGATTGTAGTTATTTAACCACCGGTGGGACTGTGTCAGTTGCTCAGTGATAATCGCTCACTTAATCTATCAGAGCTTTTAAATAACAAAATTAAAATAGAACTTGTATCACTGTATATTTTAATTTCGCATTTGGTCTTAAGTGAATCTCGATGACCCAAAACGGCCCTATGACACTAAAATCACCAACACCAAGTAGTGACATAAGTAGTAGCACTTTGAAGATGTCACGACATGATGACATATATTTATTTGTTTGCCACATCGTCATCTGAAACATATTTGTGACATGAATGATGTCTTCGTCCCTAAGAAGTGTGGATAATGGTATTAAATGTTTAGAGCATTCACAATGGAGCTTATATCGACAACCAGAAACGCCATGCATGTGACCTACATATGAAAGACTCATGAACATCATATTGTGTGGCCACATTGATGGACGTTTGTGGGCTATACGGTCCTAGAGAAAAGGTAACCAAATTGGCAAATTACATGCTCTATTAGACTATCTTAAATAGTTTCCTCTTTTAATAAGGGAAAATGGATTTAAATACTCCCAACTATCGCCCGTTGGCGGATAATACTCCCAACTATCACTTTGGCGGATACCACTCCAAACTTTCAACTTGTTGGATTTTATCACTCCCGGACTAACACCCAACTAACGACGTTATCCTACGTGGCATTTTGATGACGTGGCTGTCTGACTTGGCAATATTTGTTAATAAATAAACATTTTCCCTCATTTTAAAAACTTACGTCTTCACCAAATTGAAACCCTAGATTTTGGGGATGAAACCCTAGAACGATTCAAGCACCTACACTCGATTCAACAACAATTCGACTGAAGAACAACCACTTCAATACACGAACGAACATCAATTATGAGCTCGTCTTCTACTTCGAACTCAATTGGAACGAGAAACCCTAAGTTTAAAGTCGATTTGGATGGGAACATCTATTGCCATCATGACGTTCTTGCAGTACTTCGAGTTGCTGGAGTAACGAGTATTCGACAAGGTGAACAATTTTATGGTTGCTCGTATTGGCCGGTTAGTACCCACCCTTATTCAACGTTTTTTTTTTGTATGAACAATTATTAACTTTAAAATTTGTAATTTCAATAGAAAAGTAGCTGCAAATTCTTCGTGTGGAAAGAGGATGTTGATAGAATGTTTAAAGAACAAGCTTTGAAGATTCAGAACTTGGATGCAAGAAGCAGGGCTGTGATGTCAGATAGTTATGAAGCTTTGAAGATTCAGAACTTGGAATTACAAAAGAATTTGTTAATTGAGGAGAACAAGAGGTTGCAAGAAAGGATTTGTGACAGAGACCACAAGTGGAAGAAGAAGAAGAAGACATATGTTTTCAGTGTCTTGATAATAATTGCAGTTTGTATGTACTTGTCCAAGTAGGTAGTTAGTTTAGTATGCTCTGAGTTTGAGATGGATGAAATGTTTTGTAGATCAATTTGCATGATGTAGATTGATTATGTGGTATGAATGAAATGTTATTAAGCAACATTTGCATGATGTTTGAGTGAATTTGCAGGAACCAAGTTGACCCATTTGTTTAACCAAGCTGGTTGACTGAAATTGACCCATTTGCAAACTAAACATAACCTGTTTATACATAACCACACCATGCAAACTGAACCTAACCAAAGTTGACCCATTTTGATCAATACTAATGCAAAAAGAACCTGTTTACACACTACATTAACAACCAAACTGAAGCTAACCTGTTATTTGAATGAAACTGACCCATTTGCTCACTGAACCCAAACGAACTGAACCTAACCTAACCAAATTGACCCATTTGATCAACATTCATAATAGTCATAAACAAACCTGTTTATACCAACCAATCTGAACCTAACCAAATTGACCCATTTCATCAACATTCATAATAGTCATAAACCCCATTTCATCAACATTCATAATAGTCATAAACAAACCTTAATAGTCATAACATTCCCAAAACATTCATAACAGTCATAAACATCCATAACAACATCCTAACCATACAAACACCAATATATTACACAAAAGGTGGTGTTTTTAGTGGAACATCATTAGTTTATCATAATTAAACATAGTAGGTGGTGTTTTTAGTGGAACATCATAAAAATTCAGCAGCCCCTTCCAACAGCCCTTCCTGCTCCCCTGCCCCTTCCTATTGCACTGCCCCTTCCAACTGCCCTGCCCCTTCCTGCACCTCTGCCTGTTGACACAGTAGATTGCTGTGTTGGCTGACTTGGACCTTGGGTGGTCTGAGTTGACTGTTGGGTGGTCTGTGCAGCTTCAGGTGGGACTTCTTTTCTTGGCCTACCCATTTTTTGTCTTTTAGGCTTAGGGGCAGCTGCAAGACAATAAAATGAACTTCATTATGTATCATATGAACATTGATAAAAAATGCAACACATTAACATTACCTGCAATCATCTTTCCCTTCTCTGTACACTTCCTCTTGTTATGAGCTTTTGACCCAAAAATATTGCAACTCATAATCACACCATGCTTTGTAAGCCTCCCTGGCTTCTTAGGGTCTTCATGAGGATCCCTTCTTCTATTCTTTTTTGGCCTTCCAGGAGCTGGTTTGATTGGAGGAGGATCCAAAGGATAAACCACCTTGGGCCAATACCTTTCACTAGGCAATGGTGGGATTGAGTACTCATATGCTTTCATGTAAGTTTCCTTATGATAACATTTATCAACATAGTCCTCAGCAGGCTTTCCTAGGAATCCAGCCACATCACACACATGTTTACAAGGATAACCTCTCAAATCCCATTTCCTACATGTACAAGTCCTATTCTCCAAGTCCACAGAAACATCATCATACTCCCTAACTTGGAAAACTTGGTATGATGATGGAAACACATCACATATTCTAACTTTTCCTGAATGTTAGGGCATATGACTACATCTTTGTTTTCCATTTCAAGTTTCTTAGTAACAAGTCTACTCATCACCTGAATCCTGATGTCTTCTAGCATATGTATGATATGTTTAGACCTTGCATTCAGGATATAGCCATTGAAAGTCCCTGCCATGTTGTTCACAATTGTCTGACACTTGGTTTCACAGTTCAAGTAGCACCTGTTAAAGCACTTGGCATCTTGTTTCAGCAAGGCATCGACTGCATTTGTATTCACAGTCCTCATCTCTTCAATAGCTTGATTATAATCTGCTTCATTGTAAGCCCTTGCTGATTTCCAAAACAATTCTTTAAGCTCTTCATCCTTGAATGTCTTGTGCCAGTTTGCATAGATGTGCCTTGCACAGTTTCTATGCTCTGACTTTGGCCACAGAAGTGCAACAGCATTCAACAACCCCTACAATTAACATTGTTTGTAAATAATGAATGGATAATAAAGACAATATGATATTGAATGAAAACAAGATGTTACCTTCTGCTGATCAGAAATGAATGTCCAGCCTTCCCCTTCATCAGTCACATCCATGCACCTCCTAATCTCATTCAAAAACCATTCCCAACTCTCATTGTTTTCACCCTCAACAACTGCCCAAGCCAATGGATACATTTGGTCATTCCCATCCCTCCCCACTGCACACAACAACATCCCACCAAGAAATGTCTTCAAAAAACAACCATCTAGGCATAGAACCTTCCTACACCCTGCCATGAACCCTTTTTTTACACCATCAAAGCAGACAAATAGTCTGAAGAATGTCTCAACATCTGGATTTTCACTAAGTTCACTTGGAGGGGCAGTTTGAAGCACAAATGTTGATGTGGGATTAGCTTTCCTTAAGACATCCAAATAAGACCCAATCTTGCTATAATGATCCTTCATAGATCCATGAAGTTTCTGATGGGCCATTGACTTAGCCTTATAAGCAAACCACTTGGTAACTATTAGTTTATACTTCTGCTTCACTGCTAAGCATATTTCCTTTGCAGACCAATTAGGCTTTGCTTTAAACAAAGGCATGAACTCCTCAGCTACAAATCTAGCAGTCAACTGCCTGTTCTTTATCATGCTTCTTTGACAGTTATGTTTATCTTTCACACACTTAATCATATAACACTCTTTCCCCTTATGATATGAACAAAAAATGTAAAAAGGACAACCTTTTATACATCTAACACCTACATGACCTTCTTTCCTCTTATCACTCTTGGCAATTACCAAACTTCTACCTGTTGTTACAGCATACCTCCTAACAGCCTCTTTGAATGCTTCTCTAGTTGCAAACCTGGTTCCTACTTTCCAAGTCCACTTCTTCCAATTTGTGTTCTCATCAACAACAGGAACAGGTTTTTTGTACTTCTTGCCTCTTATATCATCATCCTCACTTTCACCAGGTGTGAGGATATCACCATCAGACTCTTCATAGCTACTATAACCCTCTATATGTGTGTCTCTATCATCAACTGATTCAATCAAGTTAGGTTTTGCTGTTGTTGCCAAACACTCGTCTAACAACTTCTTATGAGCTTCACTTTCTTCATGATTTGCTTCTTTAATAGCTTTAACAGATTCTACCCACTCATTGTCTTCATTGTCTGACTCAGATCCAATTACTTCATTCAGCACTTGTTCAAATACTACATTCTCTTCATTGTCTGACTCAGATGCAAAGACCTCCTCATCACCATCTTCACTTGATTCAGATCCAAATACCTTCTTGTAATCACTGTCTCTACTATTATCACTTTCAGATCCAAATACCTCCTTATCACTTTCAAAAACCTGTTTATCACTTTCAAGCCCCTCTTTATCACTTCCAAAGACTTCTGTACCCTCCTTTCCTAGTTCAAATACTTCAGCATCATCTTTTCCTAATTCAACAACTTCTTTTTCTAATTCAACAACTACTTCAGCATCATCTTTTCCTAGTTCAAATATGTCAGCTAACAGATCTAATTTGGAAGTATCAATTGGCTTTGATGGTGAGTATGGTGTTAATCTAGAAGCAGAAGCTTTGGTTCTCCTGCCAATAGACACAGGACTCATTGTTGACACAATATTAAGCTGGGAGCAGGACTGGGGAGGCGATTGTATATTGGGTTGGGCTACAGTCATGGGTTGGTCTGCAATGTTGGGCTGGGCTTTAGTGGTGGGTTGGTCTGCAATGTTGGGCTGGGCTTTAGTGGTGGGTTTGTATACAGACTTGGGTTTTGCTACAGGACTGCATTTGTCTAGGGCTGATGTTGGGTTGCTACAATACTTCAATGTTGCTTTGCTCAAGGGTCCAACATGAACAAATACTTTAGCAAATGCCTTAGGACTAGTTTGTACCTTAATAGCCTGGCATCCAACATCCTTGTCGTTCGACAATTGCTTCAATAATCCGTCTTCGACATCAAGGCAATACAAGTCAAAACCCTTAGATTCGTAGCACCCTGTTTCCATTACACAACCCACGAGCTCAAAGAATAAGACATGGTCAGGATCTATACGAATCATCTTCCATTCACCACCAATATACTTCAACTGACCTAACCCTAGATCAAAGCCCCCACCGTAATACACCTTGAAGGCGATTTCATCCATTTAAAGGTTCGATTGTGAAGAAATGTATGTTTGATTGTTTGTTTGTGAAGAGATTAGGGTTTGTATGTGTTGATCGTCGTTTGAGTGAGAGTGAGAGTCAGCTGATGTGTAAATGGTGGGGTTAAGTAATTTTTTTTTACACGTATGAAATGCCACGTCACACGCCGTTAGCCACGTAGGATTAAAACTAACGGTGTTAAGTCCGGGAGTGATAATGGAAAATAAGTTGAAAGTTTTGAGTGGTATCCGCCAAAGTGATAGTTGGGAGTATTATCCGCCAACAGGCGATATTTGGGAGTATTTAAATCCATTTTCCCTTAAAACTATTCCAAGAAAAGTTATTTTATATAATTTTATTTTTATATTAATATCAGTTATATTGTTTTAAGATAATAAATAATTATTTTCGACCAAAGAAATTAGAGCCCTTGCAAACAGAACTACGAAAGGCATATCACATCAACCTTTGAATGTCAATCACATTCCAATGCGTTACAAAAGAGGCAAATGTTTGTCCTTTCGAAGGGGTTATTTTTCATTTCATGACTTTATGTCACGTTTGAGCTTTTAAAATAATTGTGTCTAAAAACATCTTTTTTGTGCAAGTTGGATATTTTGTGACTGGATGACTAGTACTTGCATCAATACCAAAAGTTATATGTTTTCGCGTATAATCATACAACGAACGATACAATTCTTGTCCAACCGCTGATGTTTATGAATATATAACACAGTTTTTAAAAATAAAACAATATGGAAGCCATAATTGAAGATATGTTTGTATCATGGACCTAATCATTCAACGACCATATGAATTTTTTTTCAAATGATTTTGCTATAAATATCGATCGAATGAAGATTATAACAATTCGATTTGACAAGGGGGAAAGAAAAACATTTGTATGATAAAAAGATATCCATTAAGCTAAAGTTACGACATCGAAGTTGTTGTCCCGACATAAAGAGGGAAGTCGACCCACCAAAGCTCTCCACTTCAATGATAGCAACAATACGGGCAATGGATGCATATCTGTAGGGTAGCGTTTGGTATGATGGAATGGAAGGGGGAATGGAATGGACCATTACGAGGTAATGAAAATAGTGTGTTTGGTTGGTTAAAGGAATGGAATTACTCATTCCACAAGGCATTCCATTCCCTCAAAACCATTCCATCCACCCCCAATGTTTTTTTTTTCATTCCATCCCTCATTCACCCTTTACTAACAACGCCATAACCCACCACCCACCACCGCCACCCACCACCACCCACCACCGCCGTCGTCGCCCACCACCCACCACCGTCGCCAACCACCGCTGCGGCCACCACCCACCACCGTCGTCACCACCCACCACCGTCGCCAACCACCGCTGCCGCCACCACCCACCACCGTCGTCACCACCCACCACCGACGTTGCCGCCACCCACTGCCTTCACCCACCCACCACCGTTGCCACCCACCACCGTCAACCACCCACCGCCGCCATCCAACACCACCCAACGCCGACCACCACCGTCGCCCGCCACCCACCATCGTCGCCCTCCTTCCATTACCTCATCCATTCCATTCCCTCATCCATTCCATTACGTCATACCAAACAGACCCTAGGGGTTGATAAATTTCATCATATCAAGTGACATTGTTTGGAATTTGTATGTATAATGAGTTATATTATAATGAGATACACTGTTAGGGTCAAGTTATTCTATACAGTATAATAAAAATGAGAAGGGTGATAAGGATACAAAAAACACAATAGATCACAAAATATGATACAATGGGCCACAAAATATAGTACAATTTCGAAAAAATATAACATAATGCTGAAGAAAATGACACAATGAATTGCAAAAATAACACAATAATGAAAATAAGAAAAAGACACAATAATATAACGTAAATTCTAAAAACTACAAGCTAAAAATCCAAAAAAAACGAAAACCTAAAAATGAAGATTGTAGAGTTCAATGAGTTCAATTGGAGTCCGTTTGACACTCTTTCTACGACTTTTTATTTTTTTTTACTGTGTATTTGATCCTAATCCTAACAAACTAATCTAAACACTTTATAAAATAAACTAAGTTTATATTATTGATTTGAAACATTATATATATATTAATTAAAACTAACCATGAATAATGCCACTTTTATATATATTTTTTTATTTTTTACAACTTTATTTCATAATTTATAGAATTAGTTTCAATTTAAAATCAAAGTTTTCTTGGTGGTGGAGTGGTTTGATGTGCATTCCTTTTCCATGAGGTCATGGGTTCAAGTCCTTTTCGATGCATTCATTTACAACATTTTTTTACAGTTTTGTTTGATAATATATAGAATTGGTTTCAATTTAAAACCCAAGTTGCTTTGGTGGTGTAGTGGTTTGATGTGCATTACTCTTACATGTGGTCATGTGTTCAAGTCTATTGCAATGCATTTATTTACAATTTTTTTTTTGCTTTTTCATTTTTTGTACCGTAACAAAACGAATTTTTTTCGATCGAACTCCCGCCGCGAAGCGCGGGCGAATCCCCCTAGTTATCTATTATCTTGAACTTTAGGCATATTTAATATCTCAAGTATAGGTGGTAGACCAATATGAAGCTTGGCGTGGAAATGTTCCTACTGAGGACACAAAAGGTTTTTAGTGAAGATATTCGCCACTTAAAGTTTGGTAAGAGCAAACTTGGTATACAATTGACCAAAGGAGACATGTTCGTGAGCGAAATGGTAATCAATATCAATGAGGTTAGCCCGTTTATGAGAAACGCTAATATGAAGGTGCTTTCGTATAGCACAAAACCATTTGTTGAGGCATATAGGGACACGAGAGATGATGGTGAGTACCATTGTCTTCAAATTAGTTACGGTGTCAATGGTTTATAAATTGAGTACCACCTTCATTTTGAAAGGCTTAGACTTCGGCCAAGAATTGCGTTTGCACAAACTCTAAGGTGATTGTTTTAGAAATTATAGACTTTTTAATATTAGAAATAGGTAAAACGTTATTGTTGCCAAAGGTAACATATTCTTGAACTGAATAGGATGTGGCATTTCCAAAGTAGCCGAAGCATGTGAGTAGTAGCTCTTAACTCTTAAGTCAACATTGGTATCTGGAGAGCCACCACAGTAAATTACCGATATTTGACATGTAAGGCTTGAGTCAAGTTTGCATCTTGATAGGGTCCCCAATGAGCAAAGCTTGCTAAGTTAGCACACTATACTTGACACGGCTAGATTCGAGAGCACACCATACTTGACACAAGGATGTTGGCCAAGAACAATTGCTTCTCCTAAGCGGGAATATTGAAGCAAAATAAGGACCATTCGATTTGCTTCATGCCAACGGGCAAAAGTGTATCTAGCGAAGTAGTTCCATTTTGTATCAATGGTTTTGGATGATGGTTCAATCATATCATTAGCATAGCTTAGGAACTTCCGATAAAAAAAGAAAGGGAATAACATGATTTTGCAATAGAAGATACCTAGATGAAGAAAGCTTGATAACAAGCATGTGTTGGGGACATCGAATAACCAACTAGGAGCATCGAATAACCAACTAGGAGCATTCCCATAGGCCATAAGAATATCTATCGTAATCTTTAACAATTCAACTTTCTCTAAATTTATCTCTAAAGTTCGTTTAATCTCCCACATCTCATCTTTATGTTCGGTTTTATTATGTCTTTCTCTTTCTTCCATTTTGAGGTACAAACCAAAAATGTTAGAGGTACAATCTTTCAATTTTGGAGATGCGAATAGTTAATCTCTGTATATAAAGATTCACTATAGTATTTTTTTTTATATATATATTAGAAGTCGATATTTTGATAAAGAAGGAAAATAGAAGAAAAAATTAGAGAAGGAGACTCCAAGATGAGTGTTTTAATAACAAACTAATCTAAACACTTTTTAAACTAAACAAAGGAGTAAAATACACGGATAGTCCATGTAGTTTTACAAAATTTTGAAAATAGTCCATAAGTATGAGAAATTACATAGATAGTCCAAACTTTTGTAATTTGCAACACCTTTAATACAAACTTGACAGTTTATAACAACTTTTGGTCCCCATATGTCATCCATTTCTAGTAGGGGTGTAAACGAGCCGAGCCCGAACCTGACTGGGCTCGAGCTCGGGTCGTCATGGTTTTATGAAGCTCGAGCTCGGCTCAGTTCGAGCCTACAATCTTGAGCTCGAGCTCGGCTCGCTAGCAAAATCCAAAACTCGAGCTCGGCTCGGCTCGCGAGTGTTATTAAATGGACCTATGAAATAAGGACTTGGGCTTTGGAGATGTGGGCTATAAATTATAAGAGATATATAAATAACTTATAATTATGTTTGGGCTCGTTTAGGCTCGCGAACCCAATCGAGCTTTGTATATAGGGCTCGAGCCCGGGCTCGATAACTGAACGAGCCTTATTTCAGGCTCGGGCTCGTTAAGGCTCGGCTCGTTCGAGCGTTTTACCGAGCCGATCCTGGTAGCTCTCAAACTGCTACGTGTCATTTACACCCCTAATTTCTAGGGACTAAAGGTATTACAAATCACACAGTTTGGACTAAAGGTGTTATGAATTACAAAAGTTTTGTAAAACCACAAGGACTATCTACTTAGTTTACTTTAAACAAAATTTAACTTATCAGTTGAAAAGATTATAATTTATCTTTGGAA
The DNA here is from genome assembly GCA_030844895.1 of Ambrosia x helenae. Taxonomy (NCBI): domain Eukaryota; kingdom Viridiplantae; phylum Streptophyta; class Magnoliopsida; order Asterales; family Asteraceae; genus Ambrosia; species Ambrosia x helenae. Next base: position 23,993 of record JAUTDX010001488.1, on the reverse strand, counting down.
TTTGGGCTTATATTTAATAATATACACCAAATTTAACTTATCAGTTTAACCTCATCTCCTCCCTCAAATTAAGGAAATGGTGTTCCCCTTCTTCCCCCTTCTTTTTTATTATTAAAAGTTTGATTTAAAAAAAAAATGAACCAATCAGTGACTTCGGTGGCCAAGGGATTATTTCACCGTTTTCCCCGAAAAAAAACGGGGGGGGGGGGGGGGGGGCGGTGTTTCGTTTCCTCCCCGACGCCACCTCACCTCCCCGGCCCTCCTCCCCGTATCCACACCATTTAGCCTTAATGACGGAGGTCTACCATAGTGACTTCGGTGGCCAAGGGATTATTTCACCGTTTCCCCGAAAAAAAACGGGGGGGGGGGGGGGGGGGGGGGGGTGTTTCGTTTCCTCCCTGACGCCACCTCACCTCCCCGTATCCACACCATTTAGCCTTAATGACGGAGGTCTACCATAGTGACTTGTTGCAATAGTGACCAATGTTGGTGCAGATAAGGATAGCGACTGTTGTGCTACAGTGAATTATTATGTTTGATGAGTCAAAAGTATACAATGGTGAATTATTATGTCAGTGAGTTAAAGTGACTATAATATGTACTTCAATGCCCGGACAATCATGATAATTATATGAACGAATCTCAATAGCAAGAGAATGGAACAAGTGATAGTAAAGTGCACAACATGCACTATATGAGTGATTAAAATGGTAAAACAATCAAATACAATTCTAATAAATATATAAAAATATACTTATTTGGTAATCATATCATTTATGCTTCATGTATTGGCACACCCTTAATTCTTATGTGAACGCTCTATTGCCTTATACGTCACATATAGGGTCATGCGGTGTATGAGGAAGTCTAACAATGAGAATGTTGTGGCCGCCTATACGCGACATATAGGTCCTGGCATGACTTTGTCTAATTGGCACTAATGACGTATGAGAGTTTGTGCAACCCTCTATACGCGACGTATAGAGCTATACGGCCGCGTACAGAGTGGCGTGCAAACAACTTAGGGTGTACCGTTACCACTACCCTTATCTTATCTTCTTTTGCAAACAAGTTAATTAACAGAGTAAATAGTATTTTCAATATTAAAATAATGAAATAAATTAATTTCGACTATAGTGTCTATTTATAACACTACTTAGTAGAAAAACTGAATAATCAATATAACTGAATCTATTTTTTATTTATTTTTTATTTTTATAACGAACTTTTATAACGAACAGTCAAGTTATTTTTTATAGAGCAGATTTTCACGATTCACTTATGTTGTATATGTAAAAAAAATCAAACTAATAGAACCGAACCGCTGTTAATAGCATTTGTCATATAAAACAAACAAAAAAAAAACCATTTGTTTATTTTGTTAATATTAATCGCGTATGTCAAAAATGTTGAATTACAGTTCTTATAAGTTTTATTAAAATAATAAAAACTCCTCCACGTCACCACTACAACGTATAGTCTAAAGTCCTAAGTGATGCGGTGTTCTAAACTTTTAGTCCCTTAATGAGGACAAAAGATCACTCTAAATTTAAAGTATATCTAAAGTGTGTGTGAGTCTTTCTAAATGTGAAGGGAGTGGGGCAGGAGTTTGAGTGTGAGAACCCAACCCACGCCGTGAAAAACAACACCCACATAGGTGAATCATGGCTGGCGTAGCCCCAATGGCGTGGCTTTCTCTCGGGTGTTTGGGGGGCGGGACATCCTTGGATAGCTGTGATTTACTGATTTAAAAAAATAAATAAAAAGTAACTGAAGGTTGAATAACGGCAAGTTTAAATAGTATATTATTAAAATTAATTTTATTTACTTTCTATATAATTCAAATCAATTCAACTATTTTTCTACCATTCTCTATCACCACACTCTCTAATTTTATAAAAAAAAAAAAAAAAACTTCCACAAAATGCAATCTTCAAGTTCATTAGATTCGTATGAACAATTTGTTTTGCAGTCCTCATCCGATGACGGCGCAGAAATGACATTATCAGTTAGAACGTGGTACAATTTGAGGATCAAGATGAAGGGAGTCCCCAAACGGAGTAAATACATAACTCACGAACGACAAGCCACACATGATTTATTAGTACGTGATTACTTCTCACCCAAACCAACATATGATGAAAAACGCGTTTTCGCAAGAGTCGTAATTTGTTTTTAAGAATATCAAATAATTTAGAGAATAAATATAAATATTTCCAGCAAAAACCTGATGCGTGTGGTAATTTGGGATTCAGCACGTTGTAAAAGGTCACGGCCACGCTTAGACAAATGGCTTATGGCTCTGGTTTCGACATATGGGAGGACTATTTGAAGATGTTGGCAAGAATGGCTAGGGAAACTCTTTACAGTTTTTGTGAGTATATCATTGAATTATATATACAAAAATATTTGAGAGTGGGAACTTTGTCCAACCGCATGTCATGGCCAACACACGAGTGGATATCATTGAGAACCGGCTATAATGCTTGAAGCGATTGCATCACAAAATGTTTGGATTTGGCATGCATTCTTTGGTGTGTCCGGTTCGATTCACGATTTAAAGATTCTTAATCAATCACCCATTTTCAACGATCTTATAAACGATGTTGGACCGAAATGGTCTTTTTTATAAACGGGGTTGAATACAAGTATGAATACTATCTAAGGGATGGGATTTACCCTGAGGATGTTGTGTTCGTAAAATCATTTACACGGGATACAACGTTAGATGAAAAGAGAACAAAGCTTAACAAAGCTCAAATAGTGGCACGCAAAGACATCGAGCGAGTTTTTTGATGTTTTGCGAAAAAGATGGCGCATTTTGAACATGCCATGTCGATTGTGGGAAAAAGAAAAAAAGTAAGAAATGTGATGTACACGTGCGTTATTTTACACATATGATTTTAGAGGACAAAGGACGTACAATTTGCGAATACCATGGGGAGGAGACGCAATAAAAAAACCAAGGCATTAGTGATGATGCGAGAACATTAAACAGATTTGAAATCATGAATAACCAAATGCATCACAACCTTTGAGCGGATTTGGTTAGACATATCTAGATGGTTCCGAGATAGAACTCCGATGACGATGACAATGAAGATGCTGATAATTAAAAATATGTGACGTAGTAGTTTTATTTTTAGATCCACACGGCTTTTGGAGACTACGGTGGTGCTAAGCCCAATGCCTTCCGCATGCCCTCACAAAGTCAAAAACCCTAAATCATCACTTTTGTCAGGTGATTACTCGTTAAAAAAAAAGTTTATAAAAATAATATGTTGTTCTTATTGATTATGGTGTTGATTATTGAAATTTGAATTTTGTATCTCCTATTTCTACATAGGATTAAACCTAGTTGTCAAATGCTTAAGGCGGTTAAAAAAACGAGTGTTTTTTTTTCAAGTGAGACGAATAATATAAAAATAGGGTTGGTATAGTTGTTTGAGACCTGTCTAGACGATTTTTGGGCAATTTCATCATAACTACCACTATTTTAAATAAAAATGCATACTAAAAAAAATGACATGACAATTAATCTTGCTAATTCTCCTGCTTTCCTTGCACGTATCAATCTAGAAATTTAGCAGGCCTCTTGCGCATTCTATTGGGCCGATTATTGGGCTCCTAACTCTGGGCCGGTTCTCCTGTTGGGCCTGCATGTTTGGGATCCTCCAGGCTCCAGGGCCATATCACTTGGCCTGAAAATGTGCCCAAGGGTGAGAAAGTAGGCTTTTAAGTGAAGTGTGAGTGCTGCGTTATGCCTGCAAAGTGGGCCTAGGTGCACGCCTGTGTGAACCTTGACGGCAGAGGGTTTACCTGATCCCGTTGGTTAGCGGAATAGAAAAGAAACCTACTAGCATTAAGAGGAAGTAGCTACGTGTTTACTATTATTGAACCTAATATTTTTAAATATGATATTGGTTTAAAAATGGAAATGCGGTTGAGTTCATTGATTATAGGTCTTTAGGTGATATGGTATGAACTACTGAATAGAAGTATAGAGTAGAAGAAGAAGAACAACAACAACAACTTAGGGAGAAGAAGATTGTAATTGATGATTATGTATTGAGGCCCTCATTATGTAATGTGCATTCAGATTTCAATATCATGACAAATAAGAATACCTAACATTAGGTCACTAGCCTAGTGCAAGCCGTGTTTTATCAAAGCACATTGGTGAATTGGGTATTGCTATGATCACATATTCACATTGGTTAGCTTGGTTTTAAAAAGCTTGTTTCTTGATTTTTGCTACTTAAGGCACGTGCTATACAAAAAAAAAGCGCACTTGAGGTGCATAAAGTGCATGGAAAAGCGACATAAGGCAAGCTCTTGAGGCGTGCTTATTGTACAGGGGACGGATCTATGCCTTGATTTTAGACTGTGTCATCTCATTGCGCTTTAAAAAAAAACAAGTTGATTAGACCATGTGTAGTGGGGCTTGAAAAATATAATGCCCCCCCCCCCTGTGATTGGTCAATGTGGCAACTGAGTCAGCATGGGGCTTGAAATGAAAATAGGGTGTAGTGGGAGGGGGAACATTGGGGCGCTATTATTAAATATATATAAAACAACATCACAGCCATCTCACCATTCATCTTCTTCTTCTTCATCTCACCATCACCATCTTCTGCATCTCTCTCATCACCACCATGTACACACCAAACATCACAGACATCATCACCACCAAACATCTACACCATCATCACCACCAAACATCACAGCCATCATCACCATCTGCAAATCTAATAGAGATAATAATGGTCAAACCTTGATTATGCCTTTGATTTAGATACAATATATAATACATGGAGGGATCTTCTAGATCCATATTTACAGGAAAGTGGTTAATGACCAATAATGATAATTGATACAATACATATGGAAATTATATACTGAGATATTCTATTACACCCCCGCAGTCGAAGCGGGAGGTGACCGGATGCTGAGACTGGAGCGAAAATCTTCAAATAGTACCCGTGGAAGTCCTTTGGTGAATATGTCTGCAATTTGGTGACGAGAGGGCATATGGAGAATCCGAACTTGACCGCGTTGTACCTTTTCACGTACGAAGTGAATATCCAGCTCTATGTGTTTGGTTCGTTGATGCTGAACCGGGTTACCCGAGAGATAGATGGCACTGACATTATCACAGTAGACAATAGTGGCTTTAGACGGAGGGCGATGAAGCTCGAGAAGAAGATTGCGAAGCCAGCAGATTTCTGCAACGACATTGGCGACTCCGCGATATTCTGCTTCGACACTAGAGCGAGAAATGGTTGGCTGATGTTTGGAAGACCAGGACACCAGATTATCCCCATAGTATACACAGTACCCGCTAGTTGAACGACGGGTATCAGGGCAGCCAGCCCAGTCAGCGTCTGTGTAGGCCAGAAGCGTAGGATGTGGATGTGAGCCGAGATGTAAACCGTAAGCAGTAGTGCCCTGTATGTATCGGATAATGCGTTTTAACGCATTCCAATGATCTGTCTTGGGAGCATGCATAGACATACATACCTGCTGAACGGCATAACTAATATCCGGACGGGTAAAAGTAAGGTACTGTAAAGCACCAGCTAAGCTCCTGTAAAGGGTGGGGTTGTCAAAATTAGTGCCAGCATTAGCCCCGAGCTTAGTGTTGGTGTCGACAGGGGTGACAACAGGTTTGCAGTTTGACATGCCCGCACGCTCAATGATATCCGTAGCGTAGCCCTGTTGAGACAAGAACATAGTGTCGCCACTGCGGGTAACCGAAATACCAAGAAAGAAACTGAGAACACCAAGATCCTTCATTGCGAATTCAGATGAGAGGAATCGCATGAAGTGCTCACGAAGAGCCCGGGAAGAAGTAACAAGTAAAATGTCATCCACATAAAGTAGGAGATAAGCCGTGGACCCCTGATGATGATAGATGAATAGAGACGCATCACACCCACTCTGTCTAAAACCCAATGTGAGAACGTAGTCTGTAAACCGCTGGTACCAGGCACGAGGAGCCTGTTTGAGGCCATATAGGGACTTTTTCAGTCGGCACACATGGTCTGGGAAATGCTTGTTGCGAAAACCCATGGGCTGGTGCATGTAAACAGTCTCGTTAAGTGTGCCATGAAGAAACGCATTTGTGACATCCAACTAGGGAACGGGCCATGAGTTGGATAATGCGATGGATAAAACAGTCCTGATAGTAGCCGGTTTGACAACCGGGCTGAAAGTGTCCCCGCAATCAATCCCAACCTGCTGAGAACGGCCATCACAGACCAATCGAGCTTTGTACCGCTCAAGCGTGCCATCAGATTTAAATTTGTGTTTAAACAGCCACATGCTTCGAATGATGTTCATGTGTGGCTGGCGCGGTACAAGCTCCCAAGTATCATTTTTAATAAGGGCCTGAAACTCATTGGTCATGGCGTCATGCCATTCCGGTAAGGACAAGGCGAGGGAGGGGTTTTTAGGTATAGGGGAGATGGTGGTGGTGTTGGTGTTGAGGTTAAAGATTTGTTTAGGTTTAAAAATGTCGTCCATTGCGCGAGTGCGCATGGGGTGTGTGGGTGTGGGCTGGGGTGACGGTTCAACAGTCGGGTGGTTGGGCGGTGGAATGTGAGTCTGGTCGGGTGGTGATGTGTGCTGTGGGACGGTGGGTGGGGTTATTGGGCCAGGGGAGTTAGTTGTTGGGCCTGAGGTAGTGGGGGTTTGTGGGTTGGAATGAGGAGGTGGCGAAGGGTTTGGGTGGATATTGGGCCATATGTGGGGTGAGATGGAGGCAGTAAGGAAATCGTAGGTTTGGGCAGTGGGTTGTTGGGTGGTGACCGATGCAAAGGGAAATGAGGACTCATCAAACAGAACATGGCGTGTGATGATGAGGGTTTTATTTTTCAGGTCATAGCATTTGTAGCCACGGTGGGTGGTGGGGTACCCGAGAAACACACATGGGTAGGAGTGGTGTTGGAGTTTGTGAATGGTAGTGTGTGGGATGAGTGGGTAACAAAGGCAACCAAATACCCGAAGATGGGCATAGGTGGGTTGTCGGTGATAAAGTAGGAGAGTAGGGGTATGGTATTGGTAAGTTTTGGATGGGATGATGTTAAGTAGATAGGTGGCGGTGTCGAGGGCGTGTGGCCAGAAGTTTGTGGGTATGGAGGATTGGGCCAGAGGGTGCGGATGATGTTATTGATGGAGCGTATTTTGCGCTCCGCCTTCCCGTTTTAAGGGGAAGTGTATGGGCAAGATAGGCGAAAAAGGATGTCGTGTTGGGTGAAAAAGTTTTTAAATTGGTAATTGACATATTCAGTACCATTGTCACACTGAAAAGTTTTAATTTTTCGTTGAAATTGGGAGTGGACAAGGGTTGTTAAGGTTTCAAAGATGGAGTAGACTTGGGACTTGGTTGCAATAGGAAGGTCCAAAGAAAATTGGTGAAGTCATCTAAAAATAACACGTAATAACGGTGCCCCCCCCCCCCCCCCCGAGCTTAAAACCTGGGAGGTCCAAACATCACTATGCACAATATCAAAAGGTTGCAACGAAGAATTATTAGCAAAATGAAAAGGAAGTTTAATACTCTTGCCAAACACGCAAGGTTCACAAAAATTTTTATTCAAAGACTTAAAAACAATAGACTTAGAATGTTTTAAAAATTGCAATAAAGCCGGGCCAGGGTGGCCAAGGCGTTGATGCCAAAGACTTGAGGATTGAGCAGCAGTTGTGGAGGTGGAGAAACAGTGGTGGTCTTGAGAGAAGGTGTAGAGGTCACCGCTGCTGTTGCACCGGAGCATAGGGGCCCGGGTCTTGTAGTCCTTCACAAGAAAACCATAGGGGTCAAATTCAACAGACACGGAATTATTACGTGTAAATTGACGAACAGATATAAGTTTGTGAATTAATTTGGGGGCATAAAGCACACGGTCTAGTTGAAAGGGCGGGTAAGGTTTAGGAAAAGTTTGAGGGCCATGTCCAAGTACCGGTATAGCAGCGCCATTACCAACAATAATATTTTCATTCAAGCGATTATTAAAAATGGTACTAAAGTTACCTGCATTGGGATCCATGCTGATTGTAGCCCCGGTGTCCATTACGCCATGGTGATACTCAGGTGGGTTGAGAGACATGGTATAGAGGGCCTGTTGTATGTCCGTAGGTGTGTAAGAGGCGGCGGCAGCCGAGTGGTTGTGGTTTGGCCGAGGGCCGAGGATACCATTTGAGGTTGACTGTTGTGGGTGATTGGCGGGTGGGTTTGATGGGTTAGGGCATGGTGGTGGAGCGGACCATTGTAGCCAGGAGTGAGGGTTGGGGTAGGGTGAAGGGTGGTTCGGCCATGGGGAAAAAGAAGGGTAATGGTATTGTTGCGTGAACCAGGGATGGAAGGGTTGGTTTGAGCGGCCACGTCCATAGTTCTGGAACCGTCCACGGCCGCGGCCACGAGAGCGACCACGTGCACGGAAACGGTCCAGTGGAAGAGAGGTGTCAGTAGAGTATTGATTTTGTGAGGGTGGGGGCGGGTGGGAGGGGTTCGATGGTTGTTTTGTGTTGGACGCAGCAAGGGCTTGGGAAGCATGTTGAGCCGCGTAAGCGGCCTGTTCGGCTTTTTGGTCTTCCACCATACACAATTGAGAACGGACATAATAAAATGATGGCGTGGGATCTTTTTGTTGTAATATAGTTGAGATGCCCTCATAAGATTCGGTGAGGCCGGCTAATAGTTGAAGGACCAAGCGTTTATTGTCGACAGGAGCACCGACATTCGCAAGTTGGTCAGCGATGGATTTGATGGCTTGACAGTAAGAAGTCATATTTGGGAAATTGGCAAAACGAGTGGTGGAGAAACGTTGGGTGAGGTGAAGGGCTCTAGCGGTTTTGTTATCTTCAAAGAGGTCCTGGATAGTCGCCCAAGCATCGTAGGCGGTGTTTCCAGGGACCATAGCGGTGTTACGGATGTCGTCAGAGACAGTACTGTATATCCATTGTAGGACAATGGCGTCAAGCCTGTCCCAAAGTTCATCCGTTTGGGAGGAAGAGTTGAGGGGTCGAGGGGAAAGGTGGTCTAGGACTTGAAAAGCACGACAATGGATGCGAAAAAGTTCGCACCAATTGACGTATTGGCTGCTGTCCCAGTCCAAGACAATGGGAATGATGTTCTTAATGTTGGTTACGGTTACCGCCGGGTGAAGTTTGAAGTCCGAGGAAGGGGATGAGGGAGTATTGGGGTGTGAAGGGGAGTCAGGGGATGAGTTAGGCATGATTGGTATGGTTAAAAGAAGCTGAAGGGAAGCAGAGGGGCTGGTTGTGTTGTTAACCGGAAAAAAAAATAGAACAGAAGACAGAAGATGGCCGGCGGTGTGGGGAGGAGCGGAAGGTGGGGGTGGTTAGAGGTTATCTCTTGATACCATGATAGAGATAATAATGGTCAAACCTTGATTATGCCTTTGATTTAGATACAATATACTATAATACATGGAGGGATCTTCTAGATCCATATTTACAGGAAAATGGTTAATGACCAATAATGATAATTGATACAATACATATGGAAATTATATGCTAAGATATTCTATTAAAATCACCACCACCGTAAACCATCATCACCATCACGTACACCACCACCTTTTTTCTTCTTCGTTCTAGAGAGAGACATGAGAGAAGAGAGAGAGAGAGAGAGAGAGAGAGAGAGAGAGAGAGATGACGTGTCACAAATTTATTGGTTTCATAATTTGCATTCGAGCGTTATTGTTTTAACGCTCCGGCCCTATTTTCACCTTTAGCGCCTCACCGTAACGGTGTTCCAGCCGCGAATTTCATTTTAACGCTGCACATCACGCTCGACTACATATGGTCTTAGTAGGATATTGGTGGGCACATGAGTTTTTTGGTAACAAGGTCTCACTGTTAAAAAGAAAGATGAACTGTCATACGAAAATGAGAAATATCAAATATGTTCAGTATTCACACCATGACATTGTTGTGTCTTATTAGCATTTCTTTGTAAACATTTCAACTCCATAATAAAAAGTACAGTTTTGGCATCTAAACTTGAAATGTGAATCTTTAATTTGGTGAGGGAGTGCTCATATTCTCATTTGGTATTAGTTATATATTAGTGACACTGTGACCAGGGGTGGACATATTTAAGAAGCAGCGGTCGCGGACGTTGCGGCTCAATTTCGCGCGCGTAGTGGAAAATTTGGTTTTTTTTTACGAAATTTGGAAAACGTTGCTACTAAAATGAAAAAAAAATGAAAAAACGTTACTACTGATTTTGTGGCCTAGATCCGCCACTGACTGTGACACTAGTGCTAGGAAAAAAAAACCAGCTTAATGGTCTTGTTTTTGGATGTGAAAAATGCTTAAAGTAGGTCACCAGAGGAGATGAGTGGTGTATGTGTAGAATCAATGCTTCCATGACATCAATGGTTTCAACTGCTTCATGGACCTGCTGGTGGACTCTTGAAGGTATGCTTGCTTTACTTCATGCATTAACATATCCGACTTGTTACTTTTACAATGTTCCGTTCTCACGTTTCGCTTGGGATAGTTCACAGAACTATGTCGTGCGGCCCTCGGAATTCGTGTTTAAAATATTACAAATTTACAACTGATGCTCTTAAGTTCTTATGTGATTCAATTGATGTCATGAATGAGCTTTCTATAGCTTTTTTTCTTATCAATTTGGCTTTAGATTAAGCAAATATATTCTCAAATATGACCATCTAAAAGGACATAAATTTGTAATTGGCAAACACATGTTTGTGACTATTTCATTCAATAGATTGTGACTGGGATTCAATGGAATTGTGTTGAGCAGCGTTTAGGGGCGTAGCCGCTTAGGCTATGTTAAACATTTAACGGTGTAAACTAAATAAACAATGTTCACTTATTAAGGTGTTAGTATATTGTTACAATTTCTCTCACAACCACATATTAACTAAAAATAAATTCTCCATCCTCAATCCACTCAGAACCACTTTCAACAAATATTAAAAAAATAAATACAGAAAAATTGTTTTCCTCAAAATATCCTCAAATATACCAATAAGCAATAGGTTCCTTATTTTCTTCACTTACAACCCCATAAAAGATATGGGGTTTTCTCTCACAAAATTATAAGGGATGAAATGTGAGCGCTCTTAAAAATATAAAAAGGCAAACGGGTTTTCCTTATATCCATTTCTTGTGCTCCTTAAAAAAGTTTAATATGAATTAGTTACTAGGTTATTTAAATTCTTAAGGTATTTATCAAGTTGACAACTTCCTGATAGGAATAAAAGGATAGATTCTTGAATCAGTTTAAATGTGGTGGTGTTTCTTTGAAATCAACATCTTGGGCATGTGACATCAAAGGTTTGATTTTAAAGTTATGCGAACAAGTTGACCAATGGCGAAGGATAGTAGGGGCCAGGGGTGGCCCAGCCCCTCTATTTTTTGACTCAGTAGTGGAATGTTGGGATTTTTGTAAGTCATTTTTATATGAATTGGTCCGGCCCCCATGGATTTGATCTTCTGGTCCCCACCGATAGGAAAAATTTGAGTCTTGTGATTTTTGGCCCCCACCACTATTTTTTTCAAGCCTCGACACTGAGATTGAACAAGCTATCATAACCAATGTAGGGCAAGTCAAAGTGATTTCTTCTACTTGGGACATTCAAAATCTTCGGATTATTTCTGTTAGCTGATGAAACTTGAAGTGAATACTGTTGTAACATCTCTTACCATATGCCATCAAATATGAGATTAGTATTGTATACTTTTCGCAATTGCAAGTGACTAATTATTTGTAAAAGTTTTAAATAATATGGACAAAGGGGGCTTCACATTTGTTTATCCACATCTGGAAAAATACTAGTCGGGTTGATTGAAATAAAATGTGTTCTTGCTTTACTTTAATATTCTACTTCAAACGATCACTGTCAACCCGACCCATTCATAGAATCCTAGATACTTTTGTTATTAATCGGATCTTAACTACGACGTATGATGACGCGTTGGAAGGATTTGGATGTCAAGATGTCTAGATACTATAAATTTGGATTATAATCACTTTGAACCAACTTTTTTTTAATCTTTGGATTTGATCTGATTGAGATTGTATCAGAAGGCATATTTTGTTTCACATGGAGGTTTGTGTTTATTTAGGGCTATGATTGGCTCCCTTTTGTCATGAAGATTTCTCTATGGTTTTTATTCTGGTCAATTGTCTGTCAACTGTAGATGGATAAATTCGTACCGCTGGCTCTCAAGATGTAGCCGGATTTTGTATTGTTCGTGTGTTGGAAAAGCCAGAATCCAGTTAACTTAACTTGGTTGGATATTGACAAAGTTCCTGGAATGAAGTTGCTGCATTGTTGATGATGATTACTTTTGCAGTTTTTTACTGTGACTTGCAGTTTTTGCTTCTTTTTTTTTCCTCCCAATATTCAGAAAACTATTGAAGTGTAAATGTTTTGATAGAATCATAATTCATAAGTGTTGCTGCATTGAAATCCAAGGCGGGTCGTGTAGTTGTGTCATTTTGAGCCTAAGGGCTGGCAAATCGTGTCTTAACAGGTTTCTGACGACGCGAACAAATCAAGTTCTAAACATCAATACGACTCATTTAACTACTTTATATGTCATGTTTATAACACAGTTTTACGTTTTATGTACCAAAAAGGAGAAATGAATGATCTTTGCCTCTTAATTCTAATTATTTAAAAAAAAGTAAAAAAACACATAGTGTATTTTTCAGTTAACAGGTCTTATCGTGTCTTATACAGGTTACCCATTGCCAGCCCTTGCCTAGGTAAGAACTACAACACAAAATAAACTGGTCCAAGATGACAACCTGAGGCCGAAGTCTGAAATAATATTTGTACAATCAAGTCACTGATGTATCAAGATCGATACAAAATCTACACAATATATGAAAGAGGAGGGGTAGTAGGCGGTGGAGACAACATTTGAAGTGGAAAGATAGCCATAAAAGGGATTCTTTTCATCAAGGGCTCCAGCAGAGAGCTGGATCAGCCTCAACTGACGAAACACATATATAGGGTCTGGATGCTAAACCTAATTTAAGACCAAGACATCCATAATGCGGAGATCCTTGGCCGTAAGGACGAGAGGACGTGGCAAGCCATGGACGGAGGCATGTTAATCAATACTACGTATTATATAACCATCCAAGTGTTTTTAAGCACTTCAATTAGCATTTACCTGTCAAAGAGCAACTCTTACATATGAAACATAAAAACCTGTAAGTTAAGAACACACCTCGTGCTTGTTCTAAGAAATCAGATTAACTAACACAGTAACACAAGCAAGAATGCCTGAACAAATGGGACAGCACCAAACATTCAGCCGAAACACAGATCAAGTAAAACAGAGCAGCAACATTACTTATAATAACACGATCTTAAACATCTGATAAAAACCAACATATACGCTCCCAAAGACCGCGGGGAATCAAGATCATTCAAAAGATAATCTTTCCACAAAATAACCATCACCTAGAAGGCCATTAGACTTAGTTCCTTACCAAGTTAAAATGATATCAACAAGAAAGACTTAACCGACCCGTCTAGTTGTATACCAAAAACCCACATGTCAGAAAAAGTTATACCACCCACACGAGCCAGGTGAAACAGCCAGATCATTCAGTGACATTCACCAGCTCGTACTCGACCAGAGACAAATTGTTATCTTCCTTAACAGTGAAAGTTGCAGGATCAGTGACCTCAATGCGTCCCCACTTGTCAACAGCTAGTCTCATTGAGCCCTTGAACATGTCAATCTTTGCATTTCTGATGATCACAGTACTTCCAGCCTTCATCAAATCCACTGTAATAGCGGTTAAATCATTGTGTTAGATAAAATGCTAAAGAAGCCAAGCCACTCGAGAGTTGCTCACTAAAAGCACGAATCGAGCCAACGTTAAACGAGCTAGAGCCTAAGATTCTCGTACCGAGCTCAAGCTGGTTCGCGAGCCTATTCATTAATTAATTAACCATATATATTATATTAATATATTAAATATACATATATTTAAATTATTAATTATTATTATATATAAAATAGTGACAAAATAATTGTATAAAACACATACAAACTAATTATAAATATGTAAAAATTATTAAACAAGTAATAAACAAGCCGAGCTTGAAAAACTACTCCACAAGTAACGCTAGCTCGAGCTTTACAAATCTGCTAAAAACAAGCCGAACTCGAGGTAGCGGTCTCCTAAGTTTAACAAGCCAAACTCAAGCCTAATTGAGCTCAAGCTAGTGTTAGGATCAAACACACACGAAGGCACGTAGCCAAAACACACACACACACAAAAACAGTAAACGAACACAGAGATTTAAGGTGGTTCGGTTGGCTGAACTACGTTCACCATGCTGCAACTAGGATTTATTTATTATTTAGGAGCTACAAAGAATTACAGGTACAATGCATCAATATTCATAGTCTAATCTGGGGTTAGAAAACTTAATCCACAAGCCAGCCCCAATCCCTGTATAGAGATAATTAGAGTCGGCTAATTATAAACAGGTTGAGCCGATCCAATGCTAGGGCCAGCCGCCCTCCCTTGATCGGGCCTCCACACCATATCGCCCAACGGCTCGGCTCGTTTACACCCCTAATTCTAATTCTAATAATAAAGAAACATTTAAAAATAAAAATAAAAATCAACATTTCAACAATATTTTAATTTAATAATAATAATGTATAAAAATGATATAATTATTATTAATAATAATAATAATAAAATAGACCTTGATCGTTACGAGCAGTAAACAGAATGGTGCCAGTCTCATCCCCAACAAGACACTCAGCAATCCGAGTGTTGGAACCACCAGGACGGCCACTAAACGACGACGTATTACGAACCTTCTTATCCAAAACCGTAGTCGACGACAACACCTTAACGGCTAATGTATGGCCGTTGGTTCCAGGCTTCAGGTCACCTACTTTCACGAACACCGGCTTCCTCTTCACCACCCCTCTTGCTGCTTGTTGGTTTTCTGGCTCCGACGACGTCGTATTGGTTACGGCCGACATGTTTTCCGGTGATGTGAATGTTGTTGATGAACCCTAACCCTAAAAATGTTAATGGGGGTGGTGTTTGTGCGTTTTTGGGCTTTTTTTTGGTTGGTGGTGGTGGTGTTTAGTCAGTTTAGATCCCTTTATGTTTTGTTATTTGCTTTATTTGTTATTTAACTAGTATTTTGTTCGTCATGTGATGCGGCTGTGGAGCAGGTCGAAACCATGCAGTAAGACATGAAGTGTAAAGACGATACGTAAGAGGCAAAATTCGGAAAACACAGTGCATAAAAGATCATTACAAAAAGGTGTAAAACATAATGCCTAAGATATGATACACTACACAAAATTCGTAAAACATAATATGTTGGCAATTGCGAAAGTAGTAGTAGTAGTCTAAGAGCTGAAATTGGAATTTTTAAAAGTTGAGGGAGTATAAAGATGGAGTAATATGCAAGGGGTCAAACGTAATGTTTAAAATTTTAGAGAAAGTATTAGTCTAAAACATGAGGGTTAAAAATTATAATAATAAAAGTTGAGGGTTGCAGGTGGAATAACCACCGACACTTCCCTTTAAGTAGAAAGATACTATTGGTGGGTTGGCTCACGTGATATGACGTGTGCCATTGAGTGTTTTTTTGGAGCATAATCTAACACAGGATACCTTAAACTGGTTATATTATTGTTATTAAGTATATACTTATGTATTAAATAAGATAGTACTATGCAATGCGGATAGTGTCAACTATGTTTTTATGGAGAACGCAATCTATCCCATCATGGCTTAAACGCTGTTTATATTTGGTTATTATTACTATTATTTATAATCTATAATCTTTATCTATAATACATTATTAAGCAAATAAGACGGCCACAAAGGTAACTTTACGCATTTTAAGATGGCATATCCATGTTCAAATTCTTGTTCTTATCCATTTTCTTCCCTTATTGCCCTTGGTCCGCATGTTTATTCAAGCGTTCTTTAATTATTCAATTATCCTCAACCATACAAAATCACATTTGATGTCTCGTCAAATTGGTCATTCAAGTGTTTATACCGATTGGGTTTAGCGAACACACATCATTGGATCTATGGTCATCATTATGTTCTGGTAAGTAGTTTCTATTAAATTAACGTCTAAGGTTTATGTCTCTTTGTGTTTGGTCTGATTTGTACTTGAATTGCACGTTTGTTATCAAACGCTAGGTGTTAAAGTTATATCTTTTTTTCGTTCATGGTATCACCTGATCCAAGCTGGTAGCATCAACGACAACGACATGAACACATAAAAAATCCCGCACACATAAAATCCCGTTGCAACATGTAGGTTACCTACTAGTTAGGATAGTAATTATATTTTGGGATTATTAATATTAGACCATGTGTAATGGTCGCTACATGAGCATGATTGAGCTTGATAATGCCCCCAACATCGCCCTTACATTATATGTGTATGAAAAGGTAGGGGTGTTTCTAGTATAACGCCAAATGAGAAGAAAAAAAGAAGAAGAAAGTAATGACTGAATGGGCATTAAGGTGTGTTAACGATTGCACATTTTAGGGGCGTTATGACATTGATATGGTGAAACATGCCCCTTAAAAAGGACATTAATCACTACGGATAATCTTACCACTATTCATTATTATTGTTAATGTAGTGAATTAAATAATCTAAATACGTTTAATAATGTATTAATTAGAAGAAGTTTATTAAGTGTCGGGCAAATTAGAAACTATTACATAGAGCACTTGTACCCTATATTTCGAAAGTTATAATAGACACCTTAATATTTTTGTATATTATGTATTATACATAATAGGTATTTTACTATTTTCTTTAAAACTATGAATTTATTTTGGTTCTGTTGCCTATAAAACTTGAACTTAAGACATCAAACCTAGGTGTTTCTAAACGTTTTATCTTTGTCAATGTGCCACCGACTCCAATGGTATATATTTTATTATTTTGCTTTAAATTTATTTAACAAACATATCATTAAATAATTAAATTCGGTTTGGAATAATTTTTATTAGGGATTCGGCTGCCCTGCTTACATTTCTTTCAAACCAGATTATGATTGTTTGGTTTAATTTACGATTTGGACTAAAAAAGTAACAGCCGACCATAAAAAAAACTAGGTTCTATATCTTCCATCTTTTATGGATTTGGGCCAAACATGTTTCAACCTGGACTAATAAAATGTTAATTGTGAACGCATGCTTTGCTTTCAAATTACCAAACTGAAAACTTTGTTTTAAAGTTGGGTCTTCAATTCAACGGTTGTAACCTACACAAATTGGGTATTGGGAGAAACCGATAACGGGTATAGAAACTAGTAGGGATAGGTTATGTAACCGAGTATTAATACCCCTTCTAAAAATAATAAGAAAAAAAAAACGTAAAAAGCAATATTTCACAATAAAATAAGTTCATTTTAAATTTAACTTTGTTTTTGTATCTTGTAAAAAATAACTAAAATAAATTACAACATAACTTCGTTTAATAAAATATTTTTTTACTTTGTATTTGTATTATCTATTTTAAAATCCTAAATATAAATATGTAAAGTGAAACATAAAAACTTACTATTTATATTTTAATTTTTACAGATTGCAATACATTATGAAGCACATAAAAATAACAAACACATAATTTTTTAAGTTGTTCTTTGGTCAATCGCCATCCTCATTGTTTAGTATTTATTCGTTGGGTGATTCTTAATCGTAGTGCAACTTACATGATTATAACGTGGTACAAGCTTTTGTAATTTTGTTAGATATCATGTGTCAAGTGAGAGTGTCGAAGTGGTCTAACAACAAATCCTCTTGAATCAAAAACTATTCCATGCTTTACCGAGCACGTTTTACGTCGAAATTCCAAATGCTTTAATAGCTTAAATTGTTGCTTGACCTCTATCGGGAATCCTTTGTAATCGTCTATAATTTGTTTTATATCGTGTTTGACACTAAGGGAACCATAATGCTAGCATTGGGTTTTATTTTGAACTTTTAACATTTTACACAGATCAAAATGCCCCAAAATATTTTGTTTCCTCGTTGTTGGAATTATTTCCACAATACCAACGCCAACGGAATGGAAGATTGCCCATTTTAGAGCGTTTTTTAGAATATTTGTTGTGCAGTTTTGAGATTAAAGTCGAAGATTATTGCTTATATGTGTCCATACACGACATATAAACACCATTGTTAATAAAATATAATCATATAAGGTGTCATAATAAAAAACTTCTCACCAGATACATGCTTATATATAATCAAAACATAATATTAATTTGATGTAACTGTAACTTTATTTTGGACAAATAGTAAACTTTACAAATGTGTATGAAATTGAAGTATCATTATTCATGCAAATTGGTATTCTTATGAAACACCTAACCCCCTCCCACACACACCATTAATCAAACGATTTATTTACTCTCACGTCGAGTGTGTTTACAAGATCTAACCCTCTTGCCAAAACTAAGATATCGTGTCACATCTCAGAAATGAAACATTAAGTACAAGACAAACTCTAAATTTTTTTTTTTTTTGCAAATGGATTATATTCTCATTAAAACAAAATGCGAAAATTACATCATAATAGAAGGTAGACGGGCAACAAGCTGCGCCGCCACCCCTTTCTGAATTGCAAACCCTAGTCTACTAAAGACAAATCCTTGCCCCCCTGGGGATGAAACATTGCTGTGGACGACCCGTTGGACCCTGGTCAAGAAACGAATAGCTTCTGGCGCCAGGGAGCCAAAGGTATCGAAGGCCAGAGGGATAAAGACATGTAGGTTATCTGCACAAGCTTTAGCGTGTTTATCTACTTTCTTTGATTCCGCCTTTCTTGATGCTTGCCCAGCTACGAACCCTGTTTCCCTTAACCCAACCAGCGGAGATACTAAACTATTACAAGTTATTTGTTTCAACAACTAAAAACTAAACTAAACGTTATGAATGCAAACTTGTTTACGTTCACTTAAAACTTAGACTGCGTGTTGAGCGAACCCACGAGCCACATGTGGCTCGTGTACACCACAACATCCACACGCAGTGGCGAAGCGGGAGCCAGACTCAAAAAATAAGATTTTTTTTATAAAACCAGAGAATTTACACTACTGAGCCAAAAATCGGTCCTTTACAAAGGCACTCCTGGCTACTCCTGGCCCTCACTAAGGCACTCCTGGCCCTCACTAAGCTTCGTCCCTGTCCACACGTGAAGTTGGCCGCGAGCCTGCACACACTACCCAGCTCGCGTGTAATTTTGACCGTTGGCCAACTGTTGTTTTTTTAAATAAAAAACATTTCAAAAGTTATAAAAATCAACCAAGTCCTTTACAAACTCACCAAACATTCAAACCATCAAATTATTAAACTACGAACCTCCTACAAATACTTCTTCAAACCGAAATGGCTACCAATTGGGAAGGTTGTTACATACCGGATTTAGATCATTTGAGAACTCGGTCGAGTTTTGAGAACCGCTACTTCAACGTAAAATGTGAATTTAAAATATATATATATATATATATATCTATATCTATATACTCCTTTAATATGCATATTGGATGGGTAATTTTGTAATTTCACTAAGTCCTTAAAAGTTAAGAGTTTTACATGCTTAGAAGCAAATGGTACAACATTCTAATGCATAACCTCCCATATCTCCTTAAAAATTCAATGGAAGGGCATAGGGCCAACTTAAGGGTTCTGATCCAACCAACGATGATTCATAACTCTCTTGGTAAACCACATAACTTCTTTCTGAAAGTTGAATTCAAACCCTTCCCCAATCATGATAACATAACCTGGTCAAAGATAAGATTCGATTCAATTTAAAATATGTTGTCATAAATGGTTCTTTGAATTTAGATGATGATACATCCTGCCAACTGAACAACCTCTAATCGATATTGGCTGTAATATGAACGACGTGGGTTCTTGGCTTCTTCTGATTCATTTGCTGAAAGAGGAAATAATTCGGTACTTGGGTTCTTCAATTCTGGAGCAGACATACACGAAAGAATTACAAATGGCTCCAATTTCAAATTTCAAATCTTCTATCTCTCATATAAAGTAAAGGGAAAGTAAATTGGGTTCAGAAGAAAATTCACCTCCCTTTCCATCGTTGCAAACCTATGGATGCCAGGTAAGTCTGTCTGAGTTTGGCTCCTATATTGTCGCGAAATTATGGTTCTAACTAAAAACAATAGTATTTAAAATTTACAAGTCTTCTGTGTAGTGGACAATTTTGTGCTTGGGATTTTGATTTTTATTATTATTATATAAAAATTGGCTTGTCTAGGGTTCCAGGTGCATTTTTCATTTTATTATATGAAAAGTGAATGAAAAATTCATAATTTCATACATTCATATCGTAAAAGTATTATTTATATCGTAAAAGTATTATTTGTTGTTTCTTATGATTTTTGTCCTCACTTTTAATTGTAATACTCTCATTAGTCTTATAATTTGACCCTTTTATTTTATTAATAAAACATGTGATTTGGTTTTGCAGCTGTTGATGATCAATTCTGCTAAAAAAACAAAACAGGAGCAATGGGGACATTGGTGTGTGTGAGTTTGGTGTCTCTTATAAAGTGTTTATTTTGCTGCATTAAGTTTTTTATTTTTGAGGGAATTTACTTTCATTAAACGCGGCCAGCCCAAAAAACGAGGACCACCGCTTCAAAACTTACATCATATACACATGCAACTTCACCCAATCTTCCCACAATAAAGACCTATACATCGATGATACTAACCACGACGCCTCTACCTGAGGCATTGTTGGAATGGGAATGATGTATTAAAGGACAGATGGCCGAACCTGTTCTCTTTCGCTGCACAAAAAAAAAAACGATAGTCTCCGGATGTTTGGGTCGGATGGTATTCAGATAACATTCTGCGTGCAGGATGGAAACAGCCGCTGGCTTCGGCTGCTGTTCTGCAGGAACTGCAGCAGCTGCAGACACTTATGCTTCAGCTGCAGTTGTTTCAAAAAGTGGACAAATGGAGGTGGGAAGGTAGCGCAGATGGTGCTTATTCAGTTACGTATTATAAACATTTGCTGGTAAAGAATAGGGGCCTGCAGATGGTGCTTATTCAGTTAATCAGTTCCGTATCATGCTCATTTATATATATTTTCTTCTCTTATGTTATGTTGTATTTGTTTGTGTCCTTTTTTTTTGGTATAGTACTTTACTGCCTCTAAGTGGATAGTATTTTTTCCGTGTATTTTCTGGTAGAAGATATTAAAGAAACTACATATTGGTGGGCGCTAAAACGGACCAAGTTCATGGGTATATAGGTCCCAAATTGGAATTCTTTCGAGGGCATAGTGTTTGGGTGATCATCAAGTTTGGTGGCTGGGACAACAATCTCCTTCAAAATTCAGTTTCTTTGGCATGTTAGTGTAATATGTTTGGGTTTTTGAGTTCTGATTAGCTTCTGGCTAATCTGTTTGTGGTTGTAATGTTTTTTTTCTGGTGAATGAATGATTGTTTGCTGTTGTTCATAATACTTATATATTATGAACCTGATTAGTGTTTTGTTCTAACTAGATTTTGGTAAGCAACTATGACATCAACTTCAACTCGATTTGCAACATAAAAAGGGATGGGAATATACGACCCGTTAAAACAAACTAGCATTGGAAGGACGCGTTTGGGACCAATGTTACCCTGATTGGAGGGTTATCATTGCAAATCTCTCTACTTTTGCATCCCCAGTTGATTTTTTTGTATATATATATATATATATATATTCCTTTGGTAACAAAGTATTACAATTTATATTAAAAAAATGTTTGAAATGCAACGAATGTTTTTGAAAAGTTCAAACTTCGAACTTTGATTTTCCATTCATTTACTAAATCACTCTTAAATATACATTTTTGTTTAGGTGAAGGGACGACTATCGGATACATTTTTTTTTGGAGAGTAGTGTTTCAGCGGTAAATTTCGTGTTGCAAAGCGACGACCACTGCTCAGGATCGAATCCCATAGCACCACACGGGTTTCTCCTTTCAAACCCAAGCGGTTATTTTTTCGGTGGAGCGTGAGATTCGAACCTGAGACCAAACCCCGGGCAGGAACCCTCCAAGAGGTAAACCTTCCCACCTCAAACCAATGGAAATGAGGTTTTACATTTTATAAATTTATTATAAGAAAGTAACTAATACAGCTATTTTACATGAACATAGCAAATTTATTGAAATTCCGACCACATATCTGCATTTTGGTTAAAAAAATGGAATTTCATAAAAAAGTTATACATATAAATAAGATTAAATTACACCACACAGCACCGATACCATTTTAAAGATTATTTTTAGTTTTCCTTTCTTTTGTTATAGTACGTGGATCAAAACTAAACTGACTAAGTTCTCGCTAGCCACAACACATGGGATTAATTACTAGCATGTAATGTAAGTTAACATTAATTTCCAAACATAAGTTGGAGGAAATTGTGTTAATGTGACTTACGTACATATCTCATATTAGTTTATGACATAAAAGGAATTCATAAAAAAAGTGTGGCTAAGAATTAAGATCTTACACCGTGTTATAAAAAATATGTAAAAATTATTAGATAAAGGAAGTTGATATGTCATAAGCGTTTTCGGCTGACATCATTGACAATGAAATATGTTTTAATTTTGAACATGCATGTAACCGTGTTTAGCCATCGTACAAGAACTGCTAATCTTAAAGAAATAATACAAGCTATAGTTATAAACATTCGCGTATGCAACATAGTCACATCTTACATATTATTTTATGATATAACAGGTTATATAGTATTATTGTATAATATTATAAAAAGACCACACGATTACTATGAATAGGAGACTAAGAGACATGCTATACAATATATCATCAGAGTATTGATAAACTAACAAAAAACGAGTATCACATTGTAAATTATCGCCGCCGCCGCATCGCGCGGATTTCTACTAGTAATATAATATATATATATATATATATATATATATATATATAGTGATGTAAAAACGCCTAACGATGTTAATATTGAAATCGACCACAAGAAGTGGCACACTAATAAAGTAATTATACGAGAATGAGATATATTATTCTCTCGTATTTCTTGTCGTGTATTAGATAAGCGAGAGTGCAACATGTCTAATAATTTGTCACCATATGTGATGTGCTCATTAAGTAACCATATCATTAAGATAGTATGAAAAGTTTGAAATCATCTCATATTCTTGTGATCGAGTAAATAATGAAAAGTTATCAAGCTAGTTCGTTTATACTCCATTCCCTGAAGTGAATGTGACTACATATTGATCATTGTAAAGGTACGGTCATAGAGATAATTGAGAAATTTGTAATGATGAGATCGACCATTTGGAATTTTAATGATGGTCGTGTTAATAATGAGATGATGGTTTGAAGATTCCATACATACTCTCATATCTTACGTTTGTATTACATACGTGCAAGTAATACATATATGATCATAAACCAGGAATTTATGGATCATAATTATTTAATTAGTTGGCATGATCGGTAAGACCATACCGAGTTGATAATGATGTGAACATAATGAAGAACTTAAAGATTCTTCAATTTGATACATAGCATGTCATGTTTGCTCTTAAGCAAAATTATGTGTTTGCCATATAAAGTAGGGTGAGTTTCACTATATATTTTGGAATTGATTAAAGGATACGCATATCCTAACATGATAACATTTTAGTATTTAAAATCGATGCATCGTCTAAATGGTTACCAAGTGCGCAACCTGAAGTTTGCGTGATTTATGACTTAGCTAATAAGATATCAAACACATTATTTCCAAGATGGCATATTTAGTGAATTCAATTCCTAAGTATTGAAATACTAGTAGCTTATGTTCATACACATATAGACGATCACTAAACGTCTGCTATTGATTGCAACGTCAATGATCATGAGAGCAAAAGTTCATGTTTATATTTGAGTAAATG